>CANYCX013065508.1:0-11567 GCA_948193385.1 Breynia disticha f. nivosa | reverse complement strand
CCCACATTTAATCGAACACCGAACATAACATATAGTCAAGCCACATTCTTAAACATATTCGTCCACATTACAAATACAACACATTCTCAAAACACAAATTCCTCAATATAAACATAAGAACGTTCACATGCAAGCCGACACTCCGAATTGTAAGTGTCGGTACACTTACCTCGGGCTCCAAGCTCACGCTCCTCGCCCGATCGCCGAACCGGATCGCGAACCTCGATCCCTACACATAAAACAATCACATTCAACATATTATTCACAAACCCAAATTAGTTTTTCCTATCCAACTCCTAATTCTACGAAAAACCCTCTCTTCCTCTCCAATCCCAACTCTTAAACCTATCTAAAACCGAGTTGTAAGGCTAAACAATGACAACCACTCATTTCCTAACTAAAACCTAACAAAACCCATATCAATTAACCAATTTCGTTCAACAAAAACTCAGAATTTAAAGGAATTTCTTACCCTTTTCTCCTGTTAACCCTAACTCAAAAGGAATATGGTAGAGAGGAGGAACTCTATGGAATGTGGACGTTTTTGCTGATGATTTTCGAGTGGGAATGGCTTAGGATTGATGTTGGGACGTGCGGGGAGGATTTTGGGACGGTTTTGGGAGGATTTGGTCGGATTTTCGTCTCCTTTTCTCTCTCCCCGATGAACAATCGCGTCTGATTTAATGAGTCTGCCAGAAGTGGGCAAACGGCCAAGGCAAACGGCCTCATGGCCGTTCCCTTCGCCCGTTTCCACTCCTGGAGATTGGTTTTAGGGGGAAACGGCCATGCAGGTCGTTCATTGGCCGTTTCCGGCCAGTTTTCGGGCAATTTTCGACGTTTTTACATAATTTTAACTTGGTATTTTCGGGGCGTTACAGGTGTTCATAGTTTTTGACAGATTGATAGCAGTTTAATAATGATGTCAATGACATATTGTATCATTATTAATGAAATTGAGTAATCTGACTTGAATGAATCTAGGTGTCTAGAATTTGTTAATCAGGGATTAAGTTTCTATAATTCTTACTGCAGTCTAGAATTAAATTCTATCGAGGTGTCTCGGGGATTGTTCTTAGGCTAGGGAAATATTCCGATCAAGGTGTTTCGGGAATATCGAATAATTAAGTAGAGATTGGATGCTTGAGCATTTGCCGGTATGTATAACTTTTCCTATTCAATTCAAATAAACTTTATCTTTAGTGTCAATGAACAAAGAATTGAATTAACTGAAGAATATCTTGGCTGGGCATTTTTATTATTGAATTTTCTTCTCATTTAATCTCTTCTATTGTTTCTTTAATTCTGTTTTGATTAATTTCAGTCATTTTATTTTACTTTAAAGCAAACTCTTCATAAACGATTTTCAATCTTTTTAGTTTTTTTGTTTTAACTCTCAAATAGTTAGTTTACTGGTCTCTGTGGATTCGACTCCACTTCTGCTGTCCTCAGTAAGTTCTCAAAGTAAGTATTTTTAATTTGTTAGTCTCGACAGCTGTCAAGGTTAAACGAGTTCAGACCATAAAAGGGTCGATCCGTTAAACCCATTTAAAGTTTGGGTAATAAACGGATTGACCCGCTTTTACACAACCCGACCCGAATTGTAACCCTTACTTGTAGGATTACTTGTTGGAACTCTTCTCATACTTAATTCAACTACCTTAAGCAGCTACGAAAACAAAGGAGGCAAGAGATCAGTCGTTCCCTTGTCATGTCTATTCCTTCAATATTTTCCTTTTACATTTTTACCTTATCTGTTCAGTTTTTCGTCCCTGATGCCACATTGGTTTGAGCTTAGAATTCAAGACTGTATGCACGACCTCATTGTTGAAATAATGCTGTTCCTATATTTTTAGATAACGAACTTTTCATTTTGATCTATTTTCAGTACATTATAACAATTTGGATCAGTTCTTTTAACCAATTTTCTTGTTCTGAGTGTTGATTCATTTAAGTCTATAATTCAATCACATTTCACTTGTGAGTTTCAATCAAATTTAGGTTCTTGAACCAGTCAACAATGGATTCTGAAGCTCCTTCACATCCAAATTGCATTTCAGTGCCAAATCATTATATGATTTTAAATGTTGTTGTACTGATTTCAAATCATTGAACAGAAGAAGATCACAGAATACAAATAAAAAAAATCCTGAAATATTGCTGGTAGTATTGCAAAGCTAACTTCATATAACAAATCTTTACTGAAATAATAACGATCTTGAATGAATGAATGAAATCTTGACCGCATTTTTTAATCCTACAGGATTATCAGGCTCCACCGGAACTGTACTTCTTTCCAAAAGCAATGACCTGAAGCTTGTCATAACCAGCAAGAACTCCAGCACCTGCAATTGCTCGGAGAAGGTTTGCACCAGCACCCTTAAAGAGGGACTTGGCACCTTCATTTTTCACAATCTGAGAAAATGCATCAAAGGAGCTCTTGTACTTCACTGCTTCACCAGATGTCATCATCATTCTTCTTCGAACGGTATCAATAGGATACGACGCAAGGCCTGCCCCATTGGTTACTAACCAACCAAGCGCAAAGCTCGCGAAGAAACTATCCTGAAAGTATCAAATAACAAGAAGAAACAGAACAAAACCTGTTAGGACAAATCATTTTTTGCAGCAGAACATGGCAGGATAGATTATATAATGAAAGTGTAGAGAAAATGTCTGTGTAATCTACTAACCTGTAGTTTTCCTGTCAGGACTACTGGCTTCAACGAATCATACACTCCGAAATAGAGACCGCGATACACAATGATGCCTCCGACGGAAATGTTAAACCCTCTGTAGAGGCCAGCAATACCATCTGATCGAAGTGTCTTCCTATAGACATCAATCAAGCCAGTAAATTGCCTTTCCCCTCCCTTTGTTGCAGCTTTGGCATCGCTGCTAAGTCGAGTTCGAGCGTAATCCAGAGAATAGACGATGAGTTGCGAAGATGCACCAGCAGCAGCACCTGATGCCAGGTTTCCAGCAAACCATTTCCAGTAGCCATCGCGGTCCTTATTGAAATTGAACAATCTTTTGAAGTAATCTTTGAATGCAAAGTTGAAGGCCTGAAGTAGAAAAAAAGTAGTAAGCACGCATTGTTAGAGATAGAGATGTTAAAGTTTAAATCCGCGACTGCTCAACCTATACGAAGTGAGGAAGAAACTAACCTGAGTAGGGAAGTAACGGATGACATTGGTGAAGTTCCCTCGCCACAAAGCAATTGCTCCTTCATCCTTAACAATTCTGCTAAAACAATCACCAATTCCCTTGTAAGGCTGCGAAAGCCGGCCGGCCTTGATCATTTCATCCTGGTTCTGAATCAAGAGTTTGACACGCTCAAGAGGAGCTGCAGCAGTTTTGGAAACAGCCCCAGAGACTCCTCCCATAAGGAAGTCAATCGCGAAGCCGGAAATTCCCTTCTCAGAAGGAGCTTGAACAAAAACTTGCGAGGCTTGAGATGAAGCCTGCGACAAATTAGGAGAGCACTGCCATCGAGAATTGCAGAAACTCCCATATGCAGAATTCCTCTGCTGGAAAGCAGGACTTTGAATTCCTGTGTATTGGTAGTGAGAGAACTTTTGTGTGATGGATGGATGAGTGTGTTTATCAGCCATTGTTGGTCAATAAATGGAAGAACTGAATCTGATGCAGTTTAAGAGAGAAAATGGTTACTCTTTTATTCTCTAGTTTTTGCTGGAGATGTGTGTTTGATATTTTGAACTGCAAAATGAAAGGTTGGCCAGGTTTATATAACGACTGGTTTTTTTTCTGCAAATGAATTCAACCTGTCCGAATGTCGCCATTTCATGCGGTCAAAATGGTTTCATTTCATCTATGTTGCTTTGTTCACACAGCCAAAGTCTTGGAATGATATATTTTGTAGGTTTGAATTCCGGACCTGGTAACACGATTGTTGAGTACACGATTATGATCCAACACGAATGATACAAATTCAGTTTTTACAATATTCATGTCATAAATAACGATATTTAACTAAAAAAAGAACTAAATGATTACGATATATCTAACCTGAATTATCATCCTAATATTTTCTGGAATCGGAAGTGGTGAAACTATGTTTTCATTGGAAACTTCTTTTCAATGTCAACTCACTCAAAAATGGCATGCTACAAAGGCGTTTGTAATTTCCACTACGGCTCTTAAATTGTTGGTTCAACTTGTCCAACTGATATGGTCAAAAAAGGCAAAACATCACCACATAACTTCATTTTTTTGTTACAAAATTTTAGGAAAGGGGTCGGGTTAACTCACAAACCAAGGGCAGGGAGACGTCTTTCGGTTAGTCCCGGTGAACCGGCAAGTTAGATTCTGTATGCCTCCCCCAACGTCGCTGCAGAGGATCGAACCCGCGATCACAAAGCAAGAGATTGGACACCCTAACCACTGAACCTACTAACGAACCTACAAAACTTCATGTGATTATCATGGAATACAACTATACAAGCGCAGAAAATTCTGGCTGCCAGATGGTGAAAGCTGGAAGGACAATATATTTTTCACTGAAACGACAGAACAGAGGTTGAAAATTAGATTGTTTGCAGACCTTTACAGTAAATAGGAAGGTGAGTAGAGTGGGTGACAAAGACTTCTGGCTTGCTTGCATGAACAGGTTTTTCTTCAAAGTAAACATTGAGTTTGTGTCATGTCTAATCATATACTTATTAATCGTGTTATCAGGTTAGAAATTGTCAAGCTAGTAAAAGCTTAATTCCATTGATGATTTGAACTTAACATTCAGTTTAGCACGTGAAACATAAGTAAAATTACAAGATTTGTGAAAATGTTTCGAATGAACATAACCAACTAAGAACAAGCAACAGATGAAACAACTCATCTTGAAGAATTAAAGCACCTATTTAATGGTGGAAGAATAAGGAACATCAATTTATTATCTACTCTACTGCATATACATGTTCACAACAGCAGCAGTAAATTTGCTATGTTCTCTAAAGATGTTCTCAAGTGTTTCTTGCTTGCAAAGGTTTCTTGTAAGACTGCAACAAGAGGGAAGAGCAAACCACACTTACTGAAGAAGCCGCCATGCACGCGCCAGCCAACCAAGGAGGCAACCGGATTCCAGTAAATGGGTACAGAATTCCGGCTGCAATAGGCATGCCGAGTATGTTGTACCCTAGTGCCCATATGTAATTTAGCCGAATCCGGGAGATTGTCTTTCTGGATAAGTCGATGGCTGTAACTACATCTTCTAAGTTACTTTTGATGAGAACTATATCGGCTGCTTCGATGGCCACATCAGTACCAGCACCAATTGCCATGCCAACATCAGCAGCAACCAAGGCTGGCGAGTCATTTATTCCGTCTCCTACCATAGCCACAGATACCTTTTTTCCCTGCATTCAGAAATAAATATTTTAGGAATTTGAGAGCAATCAAGTTGTGTGTATGTATATCACACTGCATTAACACGCTGAAAACTTGCGTATAACATTAATGAATCGTACCTGCAAGTCTCGAATCCTATCAGCCTTTCCAAGTGGATCTGTCTCTGCGAAAACTTCGTCAATTTCGACCTCCTTTGCAATGGCAGCTGCGGTAGCCCAATTATCACCTGTGACCATGATGCTGGATATACCCATGGAGCGAAGGTAAGATATTACGCGCTTAGCCTCTGGCTTTACTGGATCAGTCACAGCAAAAGCTCCAGCTATTTTTTCGTCAATTGCAACTAGCACGCATGTTCTAGCCAGCTTCTCATGTTCAGAAATGTAGTTTTCAACATCAGGAGCAATTATGACATCATAAGCCCGCATGAGCCTCTTGTTCCCAACCAAAACCAGTTTGCCATTCACTTTTCCACTCACTCCAGCTCCTGTATGCACTTCAAAGTCCTTGGCCTCTGCAATATGTTCTTCACTAGCCCCAAACTTCTTACGAAGACTTTTGGCATGCTCCACTAAAGCTTTTGCTAACGGATGTTCACTATTTATCTGAAGATGTTGGAAAAAAACACATTACACTATTGCAGTCAATTATCAATAACATGAACTTGTGCGTGAAATCATGTGAGTTTTCCATCTCATGAAGGTGTGCTTGCTGAAATGGCAACTGAACCTCTCTCCCTCAAAACAAACGGTGAAATCGCTTGTCATGATGGAAAACCTAGATCATTTAGTCTCTTAATATTGTCATTATCTCATTTCAAAAGATATGGAGACCCACCTCAGTAGCAACAGTCATCTCACAGAATTCCTCCATTGAGAAGTTGGAAAAGAGCACAGCACTAACTACCATTGGTTTCCCAATCGTTAATGTCCCAGTTTTGTCAAAGATGACTGTTCTGACCTGAAAGACAATGGGACCGGGACATCAATTTTTTCTGGAAAAACTAATATATATTCATACACAAAAAAGATATCCGATTTTCATTGTCACAAAATTAAAGAATATAAATGAACATTTTCTGCTACAGCATCTATAATAGTAATTGCAAGTATTCCAGGGTTTGAATTTGTAAGAAACCAAAGCTAGCAGTAAAAGCATTACGTAAAATGATTTGAGTCTTGCAATAGGATGAGTCGTTTCTTACTTTGTGTGCCTTCTCAAGTGCATGCCCGCCTTTGATGAGCACGCCTTGAGATGCACCCTTGCCTGTGGCAACCATGACCGCAGTTGGAGTTGCGAGCCCTAAAGCACATGGACATGCAATCACCAATACTGAAATTCCAAACTGTAGAGCGAGCTGAAATGCATCCATAGAGTTTGGTATCCAATTTTTAGGGTAAAGGCCAGCTACTCCAAGTATAAACCATCCTATCCATGTTACAAATGCCACAATAACAACCTGAAATGGATGGAAAGCTCTTATGAGTGCATGAACTCTTTATCAGGGGGAATTTCTCAACATGCCTTTTCAAATTGATATTTCTGATCTAGTGTCCCTTTAAAAAAATCTTTAGAAAAATTATCACGAAACACTGAAAAACTCTGTATGAATTCTTTAAAACATATTTTATTAATATTATAGAATGAAGTGTCACCCTCCAAAGTTACAGTGTTACAAGTCCATGTTTTCAATACGTTATTTTCAATATTGAAATTTAGAATACATATTCAAGGGCAAGAGATCGTATTCCAGAAAACCAATTGAAAATAATTTACAGTAGTGAACAATATTGTAGAGATGCCATAAACTTACAGTAGGAACGAAAAACCTGGAAATTTGATCCGCTAGTTTTTGAACTGGAGCTCTGGTGAGCTGAGCAGCTTCTACTAATTGAACTATCTGAGAAAGTGCAGTCTCTAAGCCAACATGTGTTGCCTTAACCAATAGGCATCCATTCTCGTTCATGGTCCCTCCAATCACCTGTTAATAATGTTAAAAGAGCAATCAGAGACGAATCTCTAATTAGCATTTTACCCTGTTTTTACTATTTTTGGATGTGAACAAAATCGAAATTATCTGTTGCACCTTATCGCCAGGTCTTTTAGCTATTGGCCTTGCCTCCCCTGTTATCATACTTTCGTTTACATGACTTTGGCCATCGATAACAACTCCATCAACTGGAACTTTCGTCCCTGGAACAATCTTAAAAACATCATTCCTCTGTATCAATTGAGTACTAATTTCCTCCTCCGAGATAATACTTCCATTGACATCTAGTGTTACCAAATGAGCTGTATCCGGTGAGAGTTCTGTCAGCTTTGCTAAAGCATCTGAAGTCTTCCCTTTAGCCACAACCTCCAAATATTTTCCCAAAAGAATAAAAGATATCAACATGGCACTTGTCTCAAAGAAATCTTGTCCTTCAAATGTATCTGACACTGCCGCTTTTATAAGCACATAAACAGAATAAAAATACGCAGCATTAGTGCCTAATGCAACCAAAACTTCCATGTTAGCAGATTTGCGTCTCAATGCATAGTATGCTCCAACATAGAATCTGAAATGACAAAGAAACAAAAAAATTAAAGCCGTAATCATATAAATAGCCTCGTATAACAGAGCTAATCAAATTTCCAAAATGCCAATAAAAATTGCAAAGGAAATCTATTTTTACCGTCGGCCAACAATGAATTGCACTGGCGTGCAGAGAATCCATCTGAGGAGCATTCCAACTGTGAGCATGTTGTGAATCTTGTATTCCAACCAGGCACCATATGGGTGAAGCATTGGGAGTAACATAGAGAACAGAAATACAGGTACGGAGAAGACGCAGCTCAATAGAAATTGATTTTTGCACATTAGAGTTTCTTGTGCCTGCTCTGCTTCTCTCCGCCTTGGAGGAACATACAGGCAAGCTTGGAATTTTTTGGGACTTACAGAAGCTTCTTCAACGTATTTGATAAGAGATCTTGGGCCAGTAAGCTCAGAATCATAGCTAACTGTTACCTTATGTTCTACCATGTCCATTTCAACATGATTCACACCTAGTACCGATTCAAGATGGGATTGAACAGTGCTAGCATCTTCTATAGAATTTACTCCGTCAAGTTTCAGATGCACTTTGTTCACTTCATTTCCAGAACTAATCAGCTCAGCTCCAAATCCAGCATCTTCAACAGTTTCAACAATTTTGTCTGTATCAATAATGTTTGGATCAAAATGGACCTTTGCTTCTTCAAGAGCTAGACCAACCACTGCTTTCTTGATTCCATCAGCCATCAGAAGTGCCCTTTCAATAGACTCAGAGCAGCTTGTGCAAGCCATTCCTTTAATCTTGAGTCGGCACACTGCTATATCTTGATCTGGAAACTCATCAACCGGAAATCCAGCATCTTCTATAGTCTCCTTAATTGTTTTAGGCTACAGAGAATCGTAGACTAATTAGCAAGTTAAAGGATTTCATCTTAATGATTATAGCCTTAGCTCAAACACAAAACTGCATATACTAATTGGTTGTATAAATGAAAAGAATCAAACTGAAAGCAAATTATAAGCGATTCAAGAAAAATACTGTAACAAGCTCCGGTAAGAAAGTGATGGCAGCATGGCCATCAAGGGCTGATATTGCAACATTTTTTACTCCATCAACCTCTCTCAGCACAGATTCAATGGAAACCACACATGACGTGCACTTGATATCCCCGATTTTAAACTTGACAGTTCGCAATTTCTTATCCTTTTCTTTAATATGTTCAGGTAAAACCGCCGCGACACTATCAGAAGGCTCCAAGAGAGGCTTCTTGAGATCATTTCCGCCGTTGGCTCCAAGTTTTCCATTCTCAACAATAGACTTCATCTCTGCTAAAGAACGGAAGAAATCGAAATCGACAAACACGCAATCATTTTTAATCAAAACACCCCAAAATCAATTCAACAACAAAAAATCACCACAAAGATCGAAGCTCCAAGAAAAACCAATTAAAAAAAAAACTAAAGAATTCAAGAAATTCAAGACATACATATGCACATCAAAAGTTACAACCCCAAATTACGAGCAATCAAAACACACTCCCATCAACTAAAGAATCAAAATTAACCACAAAGAACAAAACCATATTAAAAGAAACACCTTTTATCAAAAATCAACTAATTCAACACACACACATGCATACAACAAATGGTTCATAGAGAAAGGCATAAAGAACATACCTTTGAAAACTGAATAAAGTATTTAGAAAGGAAAATTAATGAGAAGGGATTTTAGGGTTTATGGAAAAATGAAAAATGAGGAGTGTGGAAGAGGTCGGCAAGGAAAGAGATGGATAAGAATTTGCGCCAGAAAGGTCTGAAGTGGGAGGTTTGTAGTTTGTCTCTTATATAGTGCCCTGACTTTTTGAATTTTTGAATTTCTTAACGTATTCTGCGCTATATTTCACTCACCTCCCATAACTCTCTTACTTTACAGGTTTTGGTCTTCTAAAATTTTGTTTTGTTTTCGAACGACTGTTAATTTTTAACACGATAATATTCGAACGAAATACGATTATAAAACTTTCCAGTATTGTATTTTCTTCACAAGTTTAAATGTGGTGAAATGTTATTTGATTTGTAGATGACATAACCCTATAATTATGTTATGTATAATAAGAATTTTCACTCAAATTACTCACAAGAATTAATGTGACATTTACATCTTACTATCCAGTGATGAGCGGCGGCTCGAGTCGTAGTTTTTTGTCGTGCCGCTTTTTTTTATAGTATCCTCTCTTATAATCAATGAAAAAGAAAAACGACAGAACTAGTGTGTTGACGCGCATGCGTATTGTTGTAGTGATCAATCGTTTTTTTTTTTTGATTGGGAGTGATCAATCGTTTTGATCGTACAATGCATGCAATTTGGAAGAGAGAAAGGTGTAATGGTCCTTGGTGTGAAGGCTTTTCTCCAGTGCATGCGTATTGTACAAACCACATTACCAAGAAGAGAAGAGATGCCAAAGCACTTTGAGGTTCCACTATGGCTTCGAGGATTCTTGGATGGCAATCATGGTTTTACTTTATACAACTGCGAAGAGAGTGATGGTGACTATATTTACATCCATCATAATTCGGAAACAGACTCAAGAATATATTACAATGAGAATATCGAATCTTACGAACAAATGATTTTAATCCATAATCGACAACTTTAACGATAATGGATGAGACACCATACATGGAACCTCTAACTATAAAGAATTTTTTCGAGAGTGGAGATGCAGACTCTCACTAGTTCCCCTTAAGTCCGTTCTTGATCGTGCTCTTTGGTCCCATCGTATTGTGCATGTCTTCCCATAGTTTGGGTGAAACACTTCTGCATTCTCTCGTTTTCTTTCCCCACCATCCCCGTATTCTTCTTCCTCCTCCAAAGTGGGTGCATGTTACCATACTTTAGTATAGAGAATAAAGTTGGATTCCCTTTGGAAAGAAAGATAGATAGCCCCAAAAAAAAATTATCCATTGAAATTTCATTTGATTTGTAAGAGGGTACGAAAATATACGAATTAAAAGTAGTACAGAAACAAACACAACATAGAAATGGTGCCACAAAAAATCAATAAAAAAGTGGTACGGTAGAAAAGATACGACAAGAGGTAGTGAACCCCGCCTCCCCTCTATCTTCGTGATTGATTAAACTAAACAATTCTTTTGAATAAAGAATTAAACCCACAAATATGTTGAGAATTATTTTATTTTGATTCTTGTTATTTTTGTTCTTCATATAATTTCCAATTTTTATAAACCAACTCAGCTCTTACATATTATGATTAAGGTATCAAAATATGTCTTGTTGCCATTGTCTTTGTCAACTCTACCATATTCAAAATCCACTTAGAAAGATGATTTCAACTCATTTTATTAGAATCCGACATAACATATGGAAGTTTCATATTCTTGACTAATTTGAGCACTTTGTAGAACTAATTATATGAATGAAAATATTTAACGAAGCTAACAAGATATCTTGTTTGTTGTAATTAGTTATAACATGCTATTTTCGTCAGAAATCATCATTGAAAAGAACCATTTTATTGTCAAATGATAACTTTATGTTATTGTATCTTGAAAATCTTAAAATATTCTATTGGTATTAGAAAATTAACAAAAATTGATTTTTATGACCATTCCCAAAGAACGCCGAAGCTTGAGGGACTACTTACAAATTAGC
>CANYCX013065231.1:0-11086 GCA_948193385.1 Breynia disticha f. nivosa | reverse complement strand
CGTCGTTATAAACTCACTACTCTCATTGGGTGTTGTATGGAACTTTCTGAGGAAAACCCATTTGTCCACGTGGCTTACCATCTCTGACCAGTGACCACCACCATTAAAGTCTTGCTTGTCGTAACCCAAACGACACCGTCTTTTTCTCATTTCTCCACTCCTTACGATGTTTATAAACCTTCACTCTCCACTCTCTATAACATATTATCCTCCTTCTTATCATGCCCTACGACACCGTATTCATTGCTTATTAGAACCCAAAGCATAAAATCACAACAGCATCATGGGCTCCTACGACACCGTTTTCATCTCTTTGTTGGTTATGATTGCGTCAACGTTAGCAAATGCACAAGGAAGTCCACCACCGGAACGATACGGGTACGCCCGTGTGACGCCATCGATGGCAATTATTATAGTAGTACTGATTGCAGCTCTGTTCTTTATGGGTTTCTTCTCAATTTACATCCGACACTGCACTGATGCTTCCGGCGGTAGTGTGCGGGCAACAGGCGTCGGGAGGTCACGGCGAGGTGCGGTTGCGCGTGGGCTTGAAGCGTCGGTGATTGAGAGTTTTCCTACTTTGGTTTATTCCGAAGTGAAAGGGTTGAAAATTGGGAAAAGCGCGTTGGAGTGTGCGGTTTGTTTGAGTGAGTTTGAAGATGATGAAACGCTGCGTTTATTGCCAAAGTGTGATCACGTCTTCCATCCTGATTGTATTGATGCTTGGTTGGCTTCTCATACCACGTGTCCGGTTTGCAGAGCTAATTTGACTCCTCAACCGGGTGAAACGGAAACTCAACCCCAACCGGAATCCGACCTCGAGGCCCAAAACGGCGTCGGAGGGACTCACTCCGAAGGGGAACAACAAGAGAATGAAAGAAATGAAGATGTCATACCTCCGCAACCGGAAGTCATAAGTGTGACAAAAACTTTGAACAGGAACCGTACACGTGGACGGCCGAGGAAATTTCCTCGGTCACATTCGACGGGTCATTCTTTGGTTCAACCGGGTGAAAACACGGATAGGTACACTTTAAAATTACCCGTTGATGTTCGAAAACAAATAATGAACCGAGAATTGAACCGAACCATGAGCATGGTTGTGTTCTCAAGAGAGAGGAGTTCAAGGAGAGGCTATAGAATGAGCGGTGAAGGTAGTAGTAGAGGAAAGCATTTGGGTTATAAACGACTCGAACGGTTAGACCAACGAGCTAAATCGGACCGGTGGGCATTTTTGGGTAGAGCTTCTTCGTTTTTATCTAGAGCATCGTCTTCGGTTCGATCTCCTAGAGGAATAACCAACGATGGAGAGAGTAGTTCGATTCGAACGGTTGAACCGGATGCAATCGAATCTCCACGGCCACCGGTTTAACAAACGGTTTAGGTTTTTTATTTGACTTTGTCAATAATCTTACTCTTTAAAAATGTTTTTGCCGTATGATACGATGCCACGAAGAAAGGTTGTGGAGTAAGTTTGAAAGTAGAATAGTCATTTGTTTATATTAATTAGTAGAAAATTTATTTAATTATATTTATTGAGTATCATAAATTTATTATTATCGTATTAAAAACCGACAACTCTAATCACTAAACTAGTATTGAATTATCATTGAAGATAATAATTATTATGGGCATTCAATTGACTAATTTTTAAAAATGTAGAATTGATTAATAATAATAATTAATATTAAATTATATGAAATCATTGCACATTATTGTTATCACAAAAATCATAAAATAGGAAGGCAAATGATATAGAAAAGGAGTTATAATTGAAGGAAGAAGTTCAATTATAGCAATGTTAATTTTGATTGTGAGTCGAGCAAAGTTTTGTGTGTATATAATTGGTGGGGAAAAGGCACATGATTTAATAAAATATTTATGTAGCCAAATAAATTGCTTTTATAACTAATCATTTTTTCATGGGCTATTTTCTTTACATTAAATCTTATTAATAATCCATTAAATTAAATATCTAAATTTTTAGCATATAATTACAATGAAATTTCTATTAATTAATAATCTAGGTAAAATGATAATTTTCTTTGATTCCCATTTGGCCAATTCAAAAAAGGAACAATTTCAATAAATTAGTAAGATAATAGTTTTAAAGAGCAATCAATTATCTATGTTTACTATATAGAGATATTTTTAATATAATTTAGTAAAATATAAATATATAATAGCTTGTTTTCTTTTGTAGCTGAATTTCGTATTTTTTATAAAAAATTGCCTAAAATGTAAGCAGATGTTCTCTTAAAAGTGTTCGATATTGTACCGTGATTAACTTTCAAATTATATATTTTATTTAGCCAAACATTTAAATTTTTTTGAGTCATCTGAAATGATCTTTTAATATTCGCACAATATCTTTCTTACTAAATCGGTTATATTTAATTTATGGACATTTTTTTAAATAAGCAAGTATATTTTTATATGATTTGAAAAGTCATGTATGCTATAATTTATAAATCATTTTACTAATGATACATTGAATGCTATAAAATAAAATACAATGAACATCAACTAATTCAATTAACCTAAATGATGTAAAATTTATTAAATTACTTAAATAATGATGAAAATAATGTATACAAATTCCACAGACCTTCCTATAATGAGTGAGTAAAGGTAAAAAAAATTGAACCAGTATTAGTAAATTGGAACAGGCTATGTTCGATTTCGGTTCCATAAACTATCGGTTCACAGTTCTGAACCGGTGGTTTGGTTTATTTTTAATGGAAAATTAAACTTGAATCGTTGAAACATAAACAAAACTGTCGGAACTGACCAGATTGGAACCAAAGCCAAATCGACTAAATGTAATTCCATAAACCGTGAAACCATTAATTTCGAACCGAAACCGACGATTCCTAACCGATTTGTATGTCTATGAGTGAGTTTGAACCTGAGATGTCAAAGTGAGGATGAAGTCTCAAATTTAGTTGAAATTGTTTGTATATATTGCATTCAATATTTACAGAAATGGTTATAATTCATTTAAGTTGCAACTTGTTTGGAGTAGATAAGGATTATAGGAACCACTTGGAAGATTGCTTCTTTCAAATGTTAGAATTTTACCATAAAGAAATTGGAAGACAAAAACAAAAGAGAAGAAGAAGCAGAATTCCTCCCCCTTTCTTTGACCAACTTGTATGGAATCAGCAAGGTCCATGGCATTGGCATATGCCTAACAAAAACAAGCGATTGATTTCCATTCTTCTTCCATAAAATATGTCAAATTGTCTCATGCTTTAGAACCTTTCTTTCTTTTTATTACAAAATTTTAAGAAAGGACCGAGTTAATCTACGAACCAAAAGTCAAAGCCATCGAATAGTTAGTACCGATACGGAACCAGACACTCTCAGTATACTGGTTGACCCTTTTATCACTGAACCCACGGAATAGTATGCATTAGAAGCTTTCTGAATAGAAGCTTTAGTTGCCAACAAATAGGAATAAAAGACATTCACAGGCTAATAATTCCTTCAATTTCCATTTGCCAACTCTTTCTAGATATGCATAAAGCTAAACTTTAATTCTAGTTTGGCCTGAGAGGAATGACAATTATTCTCTCACAAAATTTGCAGAGAAGAAACATCCAACAAGTTTTCCCAAAATGCATGACAGCTTGTTTGAAATCACTGCTTTCTGAATTTGATCAAGAAAGATCAAAGTCATTGTGGATAGATCTTTTCGTTTTCCATTACAAGAAAAATCATCGTTTCGACCAAATATGTCGACGAAAAATTTTCAACGAATTTCGTCGGAAAATAAACCCTTCTTATTTCTCATTGAGGTTGATTCATTCTGTAACTAACAAAAAATTATTGTATATACAGTTGAATCAAATGATCAACATGAAAAATAATGAAATTGCAGCTGATTTTTCTGGAAGAAACCCTTCTTATTTCTCACTGTTATAACAATGTAGGATAAGTACCAATTCCTATATTCTCTCATTTAGTTCTTGGACTTGTTATTTGATTTGTAAGTCTAGAGGAAGGTATGGAATTTAAGTTCTTCACAATAGGAATAAGTGACTGAACTACATCTGTCATTAGAGGCCTGTAATCTGCTTCTGGTTGCACACACATTGCTGCAATTGCTGCTACCTGTTTGAACAACAATGATGATTACGCTGATGACAACAACAACGACGATAATGATGAAGAAGAAGAAATGACATTGACCTGAATTAAATCCTTTTTTGAATACTGCCCTTGAATAGCTGGATCAACCATTTCCACTACCTTTTCTCTGTTAGTTAGCCTTGGATGAGCCTGTAAAATTGAGTTTTGTTAGGTCTTATCTACAACAACCTTTAGAATATCGGCTTAACTTGGTTGATCTGGAAGGAAACATATATTTGTCAGCTTTAGAACTGAAAATTTTAATTAACTAACCCATGAAACAAGAACATGTTCGCCGGCTGGTCGCTTGGTATCAACTGGAATACGGCCGGTTAAGAGCTGCAAAAGGACGACGCCATAGCTGTAAACATCTGATTTTGTAGTAAGCTTACCAGTTGAAGTATACTCTGGAGCAAGATAGCCAGTAGTTCCAAGCACTCTAGTTGAAATCTGACCGTTGATTTTCTCCGAACCCGTCTTCGCTAATCCGAAATCAGAAACCTTAGCACGAAAATTGCTGTCAAGTAGAATGTTACTGCACTTGAAGTCACGGTGAATAACAGAAGGGTTTGCGTGTTCATGGAGGAATTCCAAGGCCCTGGAGCAATCAAGGGCTATTCTGAGCCTGGTTGGCCAATCCAACAATGGAAATTTCTTGTGGTAGAGATGTTGTTGGAGGGTTCCATTAGGCATGAATTCATATATTAAGAGCCTGTGATGTTGGTCTGCACAATATCCAAGTAGCTGCAACAAGTATGGTGAATGTAATCTGCTTAACAGATCTACCTGCAAAGTTTTAGAATTTTCGTAAGAATAAAGTTAAATTTCGTAAGATTACATAACACTGAACTTTGTGTTACGGAATTTAACATTGTTGTCGACTGCTATTGCAAATTATGTTCTTGCGCAAGAATTCGTCGAAGAATTGAGTGAAAACTAAGAAAACAACAAAATGAGAATGACGTTAAATTTCGTAAGAGTACATAACACTGAACTTTATGTTACGGAATTTAACACCGTTCTCAACTGTTGTCGCAAAATGTGTTCTCGCGCAAAAATTCACCGAAGAAGTGAGTGAAAAACTAAGAAAACAACAAAATGAAGTCACTTGCCTCAATCCTGAAAGCACGTTCTCCATGCTTCCATTCTGTGTGCATCTTCTTAATTGCAGCCAAAGTTCCATCACTCAGCACACCTTTGTACACCGCCGCTCCATACCCACCATTTCCAATCTTGTTTCCTTCACTGAATATCTCTGTTGCCACTTCTAACTCTTTAAATGTGTACACTTGCACCCCTTTGTACTTGTTACTTGTTCCTCTGTTCATCAATGGTGGTCCATATAAACACCCTCCATTCACATCTGCCACATTCTCAAAACATTCCGAAACCATTACCTCTCCACATTCTCAGCTATATCAATTTTCTCGAAATATGTAGAAAACTATGTGAAATGGTGAATTGGATTACCTGGACTGGAAGTAAAGTTGATAATAGCATGAGGAGAGAAGCCATCATTGTTGGTGTGATTGATGCTGCCATTGTCTCTAAAAGTCATGCTTCTTCTGGCCATTTTACCAGATTTGAGCCTTCGAAGAATGAGTATAACAAACAAGATTGCAGAAAGAACTACAAGAGATATGGTGCAGAGGAGAATTATAAGAATGGAAGTTGAGGAAAGAATGGGATGGTGGTTTTGGTTATTTTGAGAGAATTGAGAATGTGAGGGATGGTGGTGTTTGAGTGTGTGGTTTTCAGGTGAAGTAGGTGAGGTAGTTTCCATGGTGAACACAAAGAGCAAGAAAGCACAGAAAAAAAAAATGGGGAAAAAAAGATGAGAGAGATAGGAGGGCAAAGAATGTATAGTATGAGAAGCTCAGATATTATGTAACTTATCATATTTTTGTGTAGCTTAAAATTTATGTACTTTTTTTGTCAGAGTCCGGCATCTCTAACCCACTGGGATGAGACTAGTCCTGTTCGAGAAAGAATTCTGGGCGATTAGGCTCAATCACCATTGAACCAAAGCAAATTTAGTTTAAGTTACGTAAATTTATACATGTTACACACTAAAATAAGTAGTCCAGATTAAATTTCAACAATTTGGAAGCAATACAATGATATTACATATATTCTCACCGAGTGTAGAAGTGTAAAACGGTTCGGAACTAACAGTTCCCTGGTCGATCCCAGTTCCAATTTGCTAATTTTGTTTTCTTTCTAAAATGAACCAACCTGCTAGTTCACAATTCATGGTAAGCAGACTGTTAACCAGCCAATTCCTCGAGCAATTCGATTGTAGTTTCGATTCCACTTTTGCAGTTTAGTTGAGTGAAGACGTTCTCAGTCAAGAATTCGATTACGAGTTTTCCTTACTTATAGTTCACTCATACATTAATTGTTATCAGATTGGTGTTCAATGAACTTGAGCCTTCAACCTCTTAGGAGTGAAGTGTAATCCTAAGTAAGATTGATATAATAATTTTATCATCATTTGGATGGACAGAAAATTCCACACAATCTCGTGAACGATGGAGTTGGTTTATGTGTACTTTGTTCGTCTCTTGTTTTGTATTTTCTAAGGAATGGTCTGTCTCTGTATTAGAAATGATGTTGTGGTCCTTTTTGCTACAACTTTCCCACTTCCATACCATTCATCCCAATTTTTCTGTTGTCTTCAAGAATTTTTTGCTATTTTTTCTGCTCCGCTAGCTTGTCGTGCTTAATCCTAAAGTTTCGCTTATTTTATTATGACATTTTTTGTTAATATCGTCTCTTTTTTGTTTCTCTTTTTGTAATATTGTCTTTTTATTGTGCCTCTTCTCGTAATACTTTCAACTTTTTTTACAAATTTGGGATTATATGGTAGACTCGAAGATAAAAGGTGAAAGATGGAAGGGAGACAGATGCTCCCAGTTGCTGTGCCTAATGCTAAAGTTTCGACTCTTTTATTGTTAAGTTGTGTTAGTACCATCGGTTGCGTTACTTTTAACTCGTATTTTTGTCATTTTTTAGTCATTCTTGAAAAAACTTCTGAATCGTAAGTGCGTACAAAAACCGTTATAAGTTTACTTTCAAATCAGATCACGCACGATTCAGGGGTAATATTCAGAAGGTTTCATAGAATTCAGGGAAAGTGAACGTCAAGATTGGTAATCATTGAGGGTGAAGTCACATGATCTGTTGAGTTCCTACATTATGAGTCAAATCGTTATTAATAAATATCTTCACATATCTGACGTTGTAACCACTTCATTTTCTTGACTCCCCTGCAGCTAAATGCCATTCGACTCTTCTTTCTTCTTCGTCCACCTACAAGACAATCTGGGAATGCTAGAGATAAAACAATGCCTTCTTTCTTAATTTGTCAAACACATGCACTTTCCATGGATAATAGAGGCAGCCGATGGCTTAGTAGGATGGAATATATCAATACCAGTCTGTCGAAGATTCATGTGCTGAGCACTGGATTTGTTGTGTGTCAAGCATTTGCAGCAGTTTTTTTCTTTTGACCCACAAGACGGACAGGTCCGTCCACGCCCATAGTCGGTCCCTTTGTTACCGAGTCTCACTAAGCGAGTTTATGATAGCGTACTGAGCTTCCCTTTTCTTTATCAACTAAAGTTTAACTGACATCCACGTTTAGACCACATGTAACAGAGACCCAGTGATTGATCGAACACTCCTCATGAACTGATCACTCTCATTAAAAACTTTACCGATAGTACGACGAGCCCCCATGTGACTATCACAATGCTGCATGACAAAGATGAATGCAATAAATTGCTAAGATTTAATACAATGATTAAAAAGGACTCTACTGGTTAAATCCCAGATAAAATCAAGTTTTACTTGGCCATAATATCATATTTCTCCAGAACTATTAACTACTAGGATTGAGAAGTCCATATAGTTGCCTCAATTATCAAATTCTTGTGGTCCGGAAGTGCCCAACATAGTTCCACAGAATGTTGAGGAATCATACAGCTAGACATTTTCTGAGGTCACTTGTCTCACCCATATAAGGGACCCTCTAATCCTTCTGAAATGGATAGAGAGATTGATATTGCTCCTTCCTCTTCCTGTGTCACGTTCTTGCCACAATAAACTTATGGACCATCTCGAAAAATACACACTAAAAGGAAAATGACTAAAGGAATGACACGAAAAGGGAACCGACAAACCCCCTTGCCCCCTTCATTTCCGTCTGACAATCATCACTGAAACGGTCACTCACTAGTCACCACGTACAAATTTTGATGTCGAGCTCTCTCTATATATCAACACACCTACATGTCATATTGTATCCAATAACATGTGATCCTGACCTACCATCAAATTCAATTCCCTTCTAATAGGCCAGATGCTCCAATACATGTCATACTTATAGGTACTTAGTATAACAAACCTGTAAAATTTTTAACATAATCACCTCAGCTTCATCAGCACAAATGCATCATCTTTGATAATGCCGTGTAATCGAGTATCAACATACAAAATTTCGTTAAATCAATGAGAAAAAAGAGTTTGATCTTCTGCAACTACTTCATGGCATTCGCATGTGCAACTAAATGATATGAAAAAATAAACTGCTTCATGTTTCATAATCAAAATCCATCATTCATCTGAGAAACCAAGAAACCTGTTTATATGCTTGGCAACTGGTCTAGCATCACCTGGAGGATATGGAACAAGAGTCTCCAAGTTCATATCCGCTATTGTCTGATGTAACGTTTGGGGACCAGCACAGTACAAATGTTTTCTCTCAGCTAGTTCTTCTGCAAGCTCACTTTGGTGATTGTCCATCAAATCCTCATTCACCACAACAATTAGAGGTTTACCTAGTCGTAGAGTTTCGAAAATGCTACCTGACCCTGCACAATTATCTGAACTATTTAATGGCTGCATCTTGATGTCAGTATTCATTGATAATCAGGCAACATTTACATGTACCGACCGCTTTTATTCCTACAGGACTGGCAAGGCCACATAAAGATGCTGCCTTGCACATACATCTTATTGTAATTAACGACTTCCTTTCTATAAAGAACTACTAATTAATACCTACAGATGAAAAAACAAGTAGTATCAGAACACTATATGATATGAAAGGTTCCAGCTAATATGTCATTCAGTTACTACAACACAGAACCAAAGTTCATTCTTTTTTGCGTCTACGTTTGCGTGTAATTCGACAAAATCGAACAGCGATTACATTTCATATTTAGTAGGATATGGTAGAAAATAGGAAAATTTTAAAATTCACAATTCTAGCCCTCAATGTTCTTTGTATAAATTTTCAATGGCTAAAGATATGCTTGAAAAGAAAACAGAGATTTTATTTTGTTTATATAATCACTATCATGCTAAAGAAGGATTCTCCCAAGATTTGAGCAAATATATGCTAAACCGCATAAACATGAACTTTTATTCGCTCAAAAGAACATGAACTCCTGTAAAAATACATGTCAACAATAGAAAAAGAGAACTTGCCTGCATGGCTGATCACAAGAGACGCTGAACGTAGATAGTCAACAATGCTTGATGAAAAAGTAAAGTAATCAATAGACAACGATCCATTTTCCCATTTGGACTGCATTTAATACGATTCATCATATAAAGATACGAGTATCGAGATTGATAGTTTAAAAGCACACGTGATCAGGAAAAGCACCGGAATTTATACAATTCTTTTGCAATTCAATTTCACAGAGAAGTGTTTTCTTCAAACTAAAAGCAGTTCTGGGATTAATGACTTCAGATAATCATAATATTTATCTCCAAGGCGATTCTCTCCAACATTATTCCCTCCTGCATTATTACATTCGTCATTAAACGAAATGGATCCGTTCATTTATGTTGAAAATGCTAAACATGATTCTTGCCAGAGGACATCTATTCTTCATAAACTGAATATACATGAAAAAGTTTCGCCTTTACATCTTTCTTCTATCTGATAATACATATAAAACTCAAACCTTCAATCCTTGCCTACATTTTCTCTCAAGAAGCAATGTTTCTTAAATTTAAACAAAACTAAGAAAAATCGATATGTCATTTGTGTAATCGATTCCTAATATCACACATGTTTATGCTCCAAAACCAATCTTGCAAATTCAACTGAATTCCACCATCAAAATAGCTTAACTCCAATAACAAAGCTCTCTCATCATGATTTTCATTTCTCAAACCTTACTAACATAAAAAAAACACACTAAAGAATCCAACTTTAAGACTAAACTCCAACAACCCAGATAAAAATTTAAATCAAAATCAAAAAATTACTCAAAACCCGATCGAAAATCGCAGTTATACAAACTACAATAGAAAGGGGAAAAAAAAGTTACCTTAGTGGGAGTATAAGAGCCTTTACCCATTTGAATAAGAAGATGAGTGTAGCCTTTGTTTAATAACTGTTGTTTGACTTGTTCAGTATCCACTGCTCTTACAAGTGAATCAAACAAAGTTGTCCCGACTGTTATAAACACCATTCTTTTCTCTTCGTCTGTCTCTTCCATTCTCAGCATTAAATTCTTTTTCTATTTGGGTTGCTGATTTTGGTGTTTCCAATCTGCGATGGCGGGAGAGAGAGAGAGCAAAATCCGCTGGTTCTGTTGAAGAAAGTACGGTCTCCCAGAGTTATCAAAGTGAAAATTAATTTGTAAGATTTACTATACTACAATAATGTTTTTAGGATATTTAGCTATATATATATAAGTCACACTTATTAAATTTACGATTTAAATAAATTTTTTAATTATAAAAATAAAATTAAACTAATTTTTATAATATAAGATAATTTCTATTAAAATAAAACTAAATTATTTTGCTAAAACGAAATAAATTATATAAAAATAAAATGTTTATATTTTCTTATATTATTTATTTTAAATTAAATTTTATTTATAAATAAAATTAATAATATCATAATTTATGATATTTTAATACATTA
>CANYCX013064807.1:0-10017 GCA_948193385.1 Breynia disticha f. nivosa | reverse complement strand
TAAATAACATCATACTCATCCTCTATCAATCTCAACACGTAATATACAAACTATACAACAACATCATATCAACATCTCATCATATGAAAAATATATGCAAAAGATCCTAATGACATCAACAGAAGAGAGAGAAGTAGATCGCGTAGCAGCTGTCCAACCTGTAGAAAAGGAAAACTATGACACTGTTAGTACAAAAGTCTATCCCTACTAATACCTGTACCTGAAACAAATATCGCAGTTGCGTGAGTTGCGGGCTCAATGAGTAATCTTTAATTCATTTTACAATATCACGTAAACAGTCATATATACGAACCATTCTTTCAAATGAGTTTCATTTTATTGAATACAAATATAGTATATCAACATATCCTATTTCATACGTACGTATTCTTTATCCTTTTCATTTTTCCTTTGCATTTTCTTTCTCATTCATTTCATTTTTTTGTTCAACAATTCTTTTAAAATCATATTGATTTCGATTCGTAAACGTTTGAATTAAACGTTCTCGTTCATAATAATCCTAACTTCTGTCTCCCTATTAGTTTTCAAAACATTTTTCCACCTCCTTTTCATGTGGACCTAACTTCTATCGCCCTACTCCTGTCTCTGAATGATCGATCATATATCACCTTTCCATATCACATATGATATCACATATCACATATCATATAAAAACATAAACATGTTCACGTACCTTTTTTCGTATGCCTTTTTCATTTTGCATACCTGTTTCATTTGAATAGTATCTACGATTCCCTTTTCATTTTATATATCACATATCGTAATCATCTAAGTACGCACATATATTATCATTTCATTTCACTTTCCTTTTCATTTCATTTTCATTTTTGAATAGGTACTTGGATAGCATTATTGTATTCACTTATCGTCATTTAGAAGTAATCAAACCTTTTATTTTTTATCAAAATAGAGTAGAAAAAGAATAGATATTAACTGGAAGTTACAAAATAGAAGACGAACAAAAGGCATTATGAGTTTTTAGTTTTTACTCTTAAATTGAAGAAGTTTTGATGGAAAAGATGTTAGAAAAGATTTAGGAAAATAGATAGATTGAATTGAAGAAAAGGGTGCATATTCATGCATATATATATGTAGTTAATTCTTATCGAATTATGTAGATGTTGTAGAAATCATTGTTTTATATATAGGGCAATTATCTAGATAATAAAACAAGGATTTAGGGTTTGAGAAACTCTAAATAATTTAGTGCAGCAGGCGAGTAATGTAACTCACTTTAATACAATCACACACAGATATATATATATATATGTGTGTGTGTGTGTGTGTGTATGTGTGTGTGTGTGTGGAAATGTGTTGACAATGAGTTATGAATGTATGATAATGAAAGTGTATTGATTGACACAAGCATATGTATATGTCTTATAAGTTCAAAGGTTTTAATATGATGTGTGGTGATTTTTTGGAGGAGATAAATGGAGATGAGTAGAATTGTTGATTTAATTGATTATTAGGAGATGATCAGAAAATGGAGGTGTGCTTGATCAAAATAGAGATGAGAGGGAAAATATGGAGATGACCAAAAAATGAGATATATCTAAATGTAGAACTACGCTAGTAAAAGCTTCAAATGTCATTAAATGAAAAATCAGAAATGTGTATGAATAAAAAATAATAAATGGATTTGTAGATATTCATAAGTCATATGTTTCAAACGATTATATTTTAATTTGATTTAATGTTATATTATGTTGTTTCATTACTTACTGAGTTTGCAGCTCATCAAATGTGCATTTGATTTCAAGTATAAAACAACTAGATAAAAGAAATTATGGATTGATCTAGTAGGTTGGATAGCTGAAGCTCTGTCATGCTTTCATTTCCTTATACATGTTTACCTTACATATGAATATGTATTTTAACATGTAGTGAATGTATTGCATGATTGGCTATTGAACCTAATAACTAAATAAATATGTATAATATGTTTTTGACTTATTAATATTATGAAATAAAATTATGTTGTTGAGTTGCTATTTGATTTGTTGAAATTAATTATTGGATTGAGTTAGGGCTAATATTTGAATAGTTTGATAAAATATATGTTATTTTTTTATCTATTTAACTAATATAATCTTTTTTTCTCTTTTAACTACATATTAATCATTTTATATAAAATTTTGTTAAACTATAAAGATGTGCCAATCATTTTCCAACTTATTATGAAGGTCAATTTCCATTTATATTTAAAATCCTATTAAATTTATTTATGTATTTTTTTTATCTCTTTAGAATGTTCTGACACACAGCTCGTGTTTCATGACCATGCTATAAAAATTAGCATATAAATTAATCACATGGCTCAACACATGACAATGTTAATACCTATGTAGATCATTCACAATTTCAATTAACCTACTTGCATTCAAAAATCATGAAAACTTAGTTCTAATCATTAAGTAACATTTTTACATACAACCAAACATATATATTTCATGTGTGAGAACCTACAACTGCAACCGACCATATTTCTTTATTTAACCTAAAATCAAAAGAAATTTAATGAGTTGCTAACTCAGTATACCATATTTCAAATTCTGATCGATAATCAATATATCATAATTCTATATATATGTATTTTTGTTTCTTTGATCATACATTTCATAGTTTAATATCCAATATTTTTTCTATATTTGTCAATCATATTCTATAGTTCTTTTTTATTGTTCTCTAGGATTATTATCTCTTATTCCCTTTTCCATAACCAATAATTTTGTAGCCTTTAATTATGCTATCTGCTATGATTTCATTAATTTTACCGTTATACATTTATAACCCAATTCAAGTACTCTCTCATTCTTATATTTTATCTATGCTTTATCTGTCACTATTATATGTTTTTATTCTCTTTTTATTTCTCTACATTTTAATTTTTTAATTTAGCATATTGAATACATTTTCTTTATTTAAATTCCTTACCTTATAATCATACTTGATATATAGGCATTTATTTTCCTCTCTGCAATCATACAACATATTTACTATGCTTCTCTTTTTCTCTAGAATCATTATGTAGTTAAAAGCTTCCATCTGTATAAATACATTCATTTATAGCTATTTGAAATATTCTTTACCATTATACATTTACTATGAATCATTATTGATTACTCTAGGGATGGATATAACAATGACATCACTTTAAATGTATTAATAAACATAATATCTTATCTACATGAACATATCATAATCTAATCTTCTATTCATTTTATTTATAGTAACTATCCTTGCTCTTATCTTGCCTGAGACTTTCTTTTTATACTCTAGATTCATAGGTCTTCTTCTAGGCCTGTAGGTTATTCTCTAAACCCGTAAGTCATTCTCTAGACCTATAGGTCTTTCTCTATGATCTTTTGATCTCTAATAATCTCTCGGTACTAAAGATCTTATACTCTAGATTTGAAGATCTTATACATTAGATCCAAATATCTTATATTCTAGATCTAAATATCTTACACTTTAGATCTGAAGATCTTAACTCTAGATTCTTGTAAGTAGTCACATTCCTCTATTAACTTTCATGAGAAATGAATTATCATAACATTAATCAACTATTGTATCAACATTCTATAAAAATGATGACATGAACTTTGCTAATTTTAGCATACTGAAAATCAAATAAATCATTCGAAACATATGCACAACAATTCCAAATAATCCATCAATCACAACAACACTTCAACTATAGGCAATCGTGACAATGGTTTTACACACCACATAAACAACTCACACTCTAGCAGTCATCTAAGCATTATTATATCTATAACTATATTATTCATTTAATCTATATCGCATGTAATAAACATTTAAAAAAATAATTGTATAAAAACATGAATTATAATTCAGTTAGTATACTCACCTGGACTATCGGAGATAATCCATCATCTAAGTACTTTCTCTCTCATGAATACTTTCTCTAGGTTCTATACATAATTCAATTCCTTTCAATACATATACAGTGCAACAATGTACCTAAATGTGATGAATGAATGAATTGCTTATGCATTTGACTGTTTAGCGTTTACCCAATATTATTCTTCTAAATTGAATTGATCATAACTCTCTTAATTTAACTCTTTTGACTCTAAAATTTTTAGGGTTTATAATTCTCTATATATACTAAAATAATTCTTCTATGTAAATTTGTTATTTTGACTCCAAATTATAGTTTTGGACTAACAAAATTTGTGCGGAGAATTACTAAATTTCGGTCTTGTTTTATGTTAAATTGCAAAACCAATAGAAAATGATGTTTTAAACATTTAAGATACTTTTTCTCGCTTTTAGACACATCATAGTTTTTTTTGGATATGTGGAATATCACTTAATAGTTTCAAAAGGTATTGATGTGATTCTTATTTCTAAAGTTTGCTAACATCCTGTAGTTTTTAGAACATACTTGTTCGTTCAATTATCATTTTGGAACAAAGAGAGCCAATCTAAATAAATATAGAGTTTGGTTTTTGCTAAAAAACATACCTCTGTTCTTGCAAAAATTAAACAAACCACTTCCTGAGTATATCATATGCTGCGATTATTTTTATAAATTTCGCAACATCTTCAACCTATTGTCATAAAAATCTAGCTTCTAAATTCTTCAGGAATTGTTTATGAAAAATTAAAAGATTTTAGTTCAAAATATTGAAATTTCAAAAATGCTAAGTTACCTTTATTTCTTCACAATTTCAACTTGTTTTCCTCATCAATCTTTGATGAAAATTTAAAAAAATTTGTTTGGAAGATTGGAGAATATATTTCTAGAGTTGAAAGTCTGAAAAAATGTACTTAGGGTTTTGAATGCCATGTCTCTTATTCTTTCTATTCCATCTCTAATTAATTAATGTAAATAATTTATCGTTCTTTAGTTATACGCATGTTAATGAAACACATGTCGATTTTAAGGTTTCAAGTATGCTTTATTGAGTTTTTGGATCTCTAGGGTAAGAATTTTACAACTTTCACTATTAATACTTCTCATATTTATCTCTTTATTACTTTCAAATTATATATTGACAAATAACATTAATAACGTATACTCTAATGATACTATCATACTACAATAAAAAAACATTACTAAAAATTCATTAGGTTTTTTGAGACTTTACATTAGGGATTTAACTAATCTCCCCCACTTTGTAAATTTCATCCTCAAAATTGTTCTACTCACTCTATAATTTAATTCTCTACTTAAGGAATTTAACTTTTGAAATTTTTTTCACACTATAATATAAATTTCATTCCAGAAGTTCGTTTACTCTAGGACTTTAGTGCTCTTGTGGGCTTTACGTTCCTCTCCCCATATTCTTATAGGCTCTAAAGTTAAGTTGCAATATGATGTTATATTAATGAATGCTCATCCAAAACAAAACACAAAACCTATTGCATAACCAATAAATAGTGCACATGTACATTATTATCATTTATGTCATCATCAACACTTTTACCCTAAAATCTCATTTATAACTTTAGCCACAACTCGTACCCATGTCTTTCCTTTCATATCGGGTCCTTGTACCCCGTTTACATTTATTTCAAAAAATCTCTTTTACTTTATATCAGTCATACATTTAATTTCCAACAATCACATCACGTCATTTTGCTCACAAACTAAATTTTCAAGCAATTACATCCACATCTTCCCATTATCACAATTTCATTAGCCAAACTGTATTCACATACACACATGCACTCGTTATTTTTAAACACAATTTAACTTCATAAAACACTCTCAAATCGTAGAAAACAGCCTAATCATCATATGCTCAAACACACACTCAATTCATTCAAACACACAACACACACACACACACATAACACACTATTAAAACCATACACACTTAACCATGCAATGAAAACCAATAATATGTTAGTGAAGAATACACACTCACCTCCCAGGTCTGAGCTAGACATGACATTAGTTTAATTTTATTAAGAACCATTTATAACAACATTCATTTTATCTTATCCTTTAGTATAAAGTTCATCCCTTTTTATCCTACACGTTAGGGCTAAAAATAAAGAGGAGAGAAAAAACTTAATCCTTATCCTACATGATCTTTTTTCAGTTGATTATCCTTGAAATCCCTTAAAATTAGCCTAAAAATAAGATAAGTAGGTTTATTTTCTCTTATGTTAATCCAGGCTTAAGATATGAATTATGCTCGTAAACATGATTAACTCTTACTTATACTATATTTCTTTTTCTCTCTAATTAAGTACTTAAGCTAACATGATTAAAACCCAACTAAAGGATGGTTGTGTAACTCATTTGTATTAAGCCTATTTCATGCCCAATGAACATATATCATTGCCCCAGATATTTTTCCTTTAACTGGACCAAATATATGTCCAAAATAGATACTAGAATAACCACTTTTAGACTTATTTTTTGTGTGCAATCCTATATGTCCATTTAATGTTGGCATCAGGAATTATCAATTCCTATAGGTCATATACACACTATAAAAAGATGTTATGACATTCCAAATTCGATGAAGATGTGGTTACATTCGTTTAAAATAATGTAATCTTGTCAATCCTATAGGTCCATCTAATGTTGGCATTAGCAATTATCAATTCATATAAGTCATACACACACTCTAGAAAGATGTCAAAATTATATTGAGCAATGATTACCCAATCATACCCATACTTCTCACCCTGTTGTGGGCACAATAGGCATATGCCAAAGTAAATAAAAATTCATTAAGAGTTTTATAGATATTTCTGGCCTCAGAACTTTGATGTAAGACTTGCATATGAGAAATGACTCAAAACCATATAGTGTTCTCATAAGCAGATCTAATCCAAATACCATGTCCTAGACATGCATCCATGATTTATTGCTGGCATCTCATGTCTTTATGTTCTGTAAGGCTAAACCTACTAAGTCAGAAAGACCATACTAGTCTTAATTCATTTATTATTCCTATAGTAATGACTGACTAAGGATTTTAGAATGTAATCCGTTGATTCAAGGTCCTATAGAAATATGGCAACTTAAGCCTCAAAAAACACATTCATGAAATTTCTACTATAATAAGCACAAAACTAAGCATGATAAAACTGAAAATGCCTCAGTTTATTAATAGAAAAGGATATAATGTTTATTGGTCTAGGGCTAATACTAACATTGATGTACTCCTTAATGTAGGGTTTTAGTGTCTTAGGTGTGGAAAATGGTGAGGAATGAGTTCTAGGTACAAAGAAACAGTTTTGAGGCTGCAAGAGAGTCTCTTAATTGTTAGGAAATGGGTTTTAGGGTTCCAATCCCTTATCAGTCTATTATGGACTGTTTAAACCAATTTTTTGACGCAAACAGTTTCGGAAATAGTTTTGGTATTGTACATCAATCTGTGCACTTAAAGATTTCAAAAATTTCCAAACAAGGTGCAAACAGTTTGCAAAACGGGTTGTGAAACGGTTTGCGTAGCTTGTTCACCGTAAATTTTGACTATTTTTCTACACTTCTTAAGCTTTGCAACGTTTGGAAAATGGTTTGGGCAGGTCGTGTGGGAGACCATTTGGACTAAAAATTTTTATTTTCTTCGCAAATTTTTGTACAAAATTAATCAAATTTTCTATTATCCTTATTATTAATTAACTTTTATAGGATAAATTTCAGAGAGTTACAACTCTTCCCTCCTTATGAAAATTTGTCGAAAAAATGTGCTTGTTCTTCCTTCGTTCATTATCAATTCCATCATCTCATATCGCTAAATCCCCTATATTTATCAAACAATGAAAATACCTCCATCATTAACTCACTTTTTTAAAATTGATGATGAGCAGTGTACTATGCTCATTCACCCACATCCTCAAAGTATCTCAATTCATCAAAAGTGATGTTTAAGAGCTTCTGTATGTAAAGATACTTTTCCTGTCTCGAATCAAATCTTCCTGTTCTCTCAAAGTGGTCTTTAGTCATGATCCAAAACTATGTATATGCTCACAACTCTCCTCATTCATGTAATGACGCTAAGATATGGATAAGTAACAAGACTGAATGAATTTGCAATCACATGAAAGAGAGTGGTCAGACAAGATGCATGAAAAATAGTCCATACTTATACAAAGAGAGATCCTAAAGTTGGAAGAAACAAATCAATAATACAGTTGTAAAGTTCTATACTTTGAGCAATATCAATTTACAAGGCATTACACTTAGAAGGAGAATGAGCAATAGAGGAATCCAAAACCTCATTATCTAACTTCTCAAATCTCAATTTCTTTTCTTTATGCATGTTCACTTTTGTCTCTAATTTAACCTTTCAAGGAAATTTTCGTACTCAACTTCCTTCATTCTCTAGGTACTGCTTATTCCAATGACTAACTAATTCAATGTCCTCAAACCATGTGCAATCTCCAACACTTAACAATTTTCAAGTTAAGATTTTATCTCTATTAAAAAATCTCTTTGTTAAACTTTCTAAACTTTCCCTAGATTCATACCTATCAATTTTCTCCATGACTTTTATACAATATATCCTATCTGTATAAGGAGTGCAAATCTTTTTCATAATCATTTAGGTTCTTCTATGTTTTTAGTTTTATTCCATTCATATCTCTAAATTTATACATGGATTGAAATATCCATAACCACATGTTTATTCCTTGATCATTGATTATTAAATTCAAATTCAACTCTAAAAATGCATTCATTCAATTATATTCTCACTTTTCCCATATTTTTTAGAATTATATCCATGAGATATTTTACCTGCTTATATTCTCCAATATGACACCAACATTACTCTATTGAATCATAATTTGTTCTAATTACCCACTCCATTTTTCTAAATCATCATACCTTGAAATCTCCTCTAAATCATACTTATCACTATATTTTCCCTTTATATATACTAGTCTCCAAATTCCTCAATTGTTTCCTATTTTCTTACGATAATTGCTTTACTCGAAGCTCTGATATTATCAACTTTGTTTGAAATCTCCTCCATGTCATTATCCATTCATTTCCCATGTTTTTTATGGATTCCTCAAAATTAACCACCTCTATAATACACACTCTCATCAATTATTTCAATCTATACATTTCCTTGCTAAGAAAGTTCATCATTTTATCTTTCTTATTCCAACTGACCCCAATTCATTCCTTTTATTCCCTCATACAATAGCTTAACATTACTTACTTATTTTTATTCACTCAAAATTTAACTCTTACTTTTCTTTAAAAATACTTTCACCTATTTGAATTATTCGTCTCCCAACCATATTCAAAATTATCCATCAAGAGACTTCAGTCACAAATATTTCTAACTCTTGCAATATTTGGCTATCAAAATGTAACGTCCAAAAAATTCAATAAAAAATATCCCAAAAAATAATATGACTTAAAGTTAGTGAAATACTAAAAAAATGGCTTGAAACGGCCATGGAAACAACAATAGCAAACTGTTTCCATAGTTGTTCTTCACTGCTGCCAGAATGAATGTTGTGCTGAAATTAAAGAGAGAACCACCATTAGAATGACCTTGGAGGCCGTTCTACAAGCTGTTCCCATACTGTTGACAGACCTGTGATTAATTTTAACTGCCAAAAGGAGGGAACAACCACTAGAACAACCTATGGTCGTTCCAGAGGCTGTTTGGTCTGACGATAACGCGTATTTAAGTGACTTAAACAACTCAAACCGAATTAAAAACATTCCTAACTCCTCATAAACACTTAAATTACAGTAGAAGAACACCAATTCTTGCAAGAATCAAGGCTAAGTCAATAAGGGAAGAGTGTTTAGTTGATTTGTGAATATATATGAAGGTTTTATGATTATGAGACTTTATGTTTTGATGGTTAGGAATGGAATTAAGTTGGGAAAACATGTAATTGATGGGTTTGAACTTGATTAACTTCATGTTTAGGAGTTAGAACATGTAAATCAAGTTTTGGTAGAAGTTAGTAGGATTTGTTCATTGGAAAGTTTACTGGAGAAGTAAGGTCTAGGGTTTTAAGTAAGGTTTGATG
>CANYCX013064606.1:0-12983 GCA_948193385.1 Breynia disticha f. nivosa | reverse complement strand
TGTGAAAAACTTAAGTCTTCAGCTTGTTAAATTAATAAGCATAGGCTTGGGCTTGTTTTGTGGCCCAGATGATGCAGATAATTATGTAAACTACTATATTTTTGAGTTTGAAATGATAGGAATACCAGTATATATTTGTTTATTTTAATTTATGTCAGATTCTAGTTCACAATTATATGAATGACAGTTTTCATGTTTTAAAATGCAAAAATGTCACTTTTGTTCTCTCAACATATGAACAATAATGAATAACAATGAATACTAAACATATTTATAAACATGTCTTGACATTTTTACAATTGTAAACTCAAAATCGGGCATTTTCATATTTCTAAAACTTCAACTGACATAAACAGAAATGAACATACCCTCACATTTCTATCATTTCAAACACAAAATTGTTCATTCTTATAATTTTGTGCAGATGATATGCCTCTTTTGACTTTTAAGCTCACTTACATTCCTTTTTTATTTCAAAAAAAGGATTAATTACAATGTATACAATTTTTTTTATTATAAAAAAATCGTATATAATTTTTACTTTTAGAGAGGACTTTTTAATTGTATTTTTTAATGTTTCATTTACACTTTATACGTTCACTACCCATGAGGTGTTGGTTGGACTGACAATCTAATCCTCTCATGAAAGCTTGAACCCAGGTTTGAGTCCGAGAAGAGTCTCCCCCATGAGCGAGAGCTGTATCTCTTGCTCCGACCCGAATTAGTGTCGGTCAATGTGTCGGGAATACCGGGAGGTTTAAACCAAAAAAAACTTTATACGTTCACTCCCACTTTTCCTTCTTGTTCTTTCTATTATCACCATAACTTCCTATTCCCTCTCTTCTTTCTCTCCACCTCTACACCCTTCTTCTTTCCTCTATTTTTCTTCTGTTTCATGACTTAAAAGACAATCCCCAACAATAAAATCCTCCTCTTCTTTTCATTTCACCTGTACAAATAAGACATGCATTTTAAAAATAATTTAAAAACAAAAAAATAAAAGAAAGCAGTTGAAAATTCTGATCTTCAACCTCTATCCTATCTATCCAGGCCTTCGGCAACTTTGAGTTGAACCGTGACGGTCTCACAATCTGATAAGAAGAAGTTCATAAGAAGATCCACGACAAGGATTCCATTCTGTCCATGCGTTAGAGTCGATGCTACCTTCTTCCCATGAGTTATCTTCTTTGTCAGCCTTCTTGTATTCGTGTGTGAGACTAGATTTCTACCTGGGAGTCTGCTTCATGTTCACTCATTTGCATTTGGTTAGGTTTGGGGTGGGTTTGTGAGAGAGAGAGACAAAGAAGATAAGAGGAGTGAGTTTGATTTGGTTTGATGTAAATGATAATTGAGTTAGGTTGGGTTTTGGTTTGTGTGACAAAAAGGTTTATCAATGGCAAGGAAAAAAAGGTAAGAAAAAACTATATAGAGGAAAGAAAAATAAGAAGAAATGATAAAAAATACGTAGAAAATATATATAACCAAATTAAAGTGGAAAACATTTAGTTATTAAATAGTTTGTAATTAAAAAATAGAATATGGGTATAAATGTAATCAACCCAAAAAACCCTCTAAACCCTGTTGACACCCTTCTTCAACAATGGCATTATTGAGAAGTTTTAGATGTAGTGAGGGTGAGATTTTAATGGCTTTAAAAAAAGAGCTACTTGTTATGAGTTGTTCAGATGAGAAACTCCGAAAGTCAATGGATTGTGCATAGACCAATATTACTTGTATATTTGACACAACGAATAAATAAATAGACATAGCCTGCAACATTAATGCCAAAACCAATAATCACATAGTTGTGAAAATGGTAAGTGATTTTATTAATAATGAATAGATAGCCCCTCCTGTGCGTGAACTCATATATATATATATATATATATATATATATATATATATATATAGGAGAGAGAGAGAATGAGAGAGAGGGAGACAGAGAGAGAATTACTTTCAAGTTAGCTTATTGAAAAAGAAAACAATCCTAACAAAAATGGAAGTCCAAAATAACAAGAACTTTATTTAAGCTGAATAACTATGAATGCCACAAGGGTTGTCGTTTGCTCCCGAATCAATCACACACCATTGTTTATGTTGCTTCGTCACCTTATGCCATAGATGTCTCATCAATATTGAAGTTTGATGATCTTTCAGTTCATAAGTGCGACTACTCTTTTTATGTTCAATTTGAATGATTAAGACGTTAACAATGGTATATCAAGGGAAAAGTTTTTTTTCCCAGTTTTATGTTCAATTTCTTGTCTTGTCCTAAGATGAAAATAAGCAAAATGCAAATCACTACTAAGTTGAGATCAAAATCGTCTTCTCTCATTTGCTTTTTTTTTTGTGTGTATGCCTCCAACTGCAACTTACTTGCTAGGCTTTGTTTTTGCTAGTGTTGTAAGCTTAGCTTGAATTTAAGTGTGCAAGGGTTCTATGATTTTGTCTATTTGCTCACAAATAGATTTTCTAGTTTTGACTTAAATTTCTTCATATTCTTTATCTTTTCACATAAACAAAGTATGATATTAATCAAAAGGGTTCATGGATATTATTAAGCTTGCAAAGGTCCAAGATTCAAGGTGTACGATTTCGTAGGTCTCGTTTATCCTTAGATATGATCTTTAAGTGCTCACAAATATTATTAAGTTTGATATAGTGTTAATAATGCCCAAATAAATGGTTTACAACAACTAAATATATTGGCCCAATAAGTTCATACGATCCTTTGTCTTTTTGATATCATGAAAACATAATGCATGAAACGAGTTAACATTATTCTACACTGTTCCTTTCTTGATCTCACTTATAATATTAACATATTTAGATTTTTGATCTCAACTATCATATAATCTAAATGTGGTTACACACTACTTAGTCTCACACATCAAGCAATAAGTGATATCATCTCTCTTTATGAGTGGCAATTCATTCACTTTTTTATCACCCTCTAGTATAGACTTTAGTGTACCCAATCATATATGTATTTATAACTCAGCTACGAGCACGTTAGACATATGTTAAAGTATATTAAAATCCATTTAAGTCAGATAAAGACAGCAGGGATTAAGATACTAGTATAAACTCTATTATCAGAATACTTGTGACTTATACTGCCACATAGTATTCTCATTTAAGTAGATTGATCTAATACATCTTCTCTATTAGGAGTGACAATGGATCAAGTTGGTTCAGTTCTGGCCTAAGAACTGGACACGACCCAAATTTTTGGTTTTCATACTCTGAAAGAACAAAAACCAACCTAAAATTTTGCTTGTTTTGGTTTAAGAATGTCATTTTTCGGGTCAGTTCGAATTTATTTTTTAGATCTTTTAGTTCAGAGAAAACAAAACAAATCTGTTCAAGTTTCACTTTTTTTTTCAATATTATTCTATCATATTAAAAGAAAATAACTTAATAATTTTTCAACAAATTAGAATCTCATAGTTCTTTTTTTAACCACAAAATAAAAGGTTAGGCAATAAATATAAAGAAGTTTTAGTTTCACATCAAATAGATTGCTTTCTTCACCTTCATGATTCCCACTCCAAATTCAAATGACTTGCCTAAGTTAAAAAAATCTTTGGATCCTTCATGACATCTAAAAATTGTAAACAAATATAGTTATACTTTCAATAATTTATAATAATTAAAAAACAAAATAATAATAAACAATAATAAAAATAAACCTGATTCACAATCATCAAGTTCTTATCAAGTTTTTCAATAATTTCTTCAATTTGAATAAGTTTTTTTTTTTTGAAGTTTTCAACTAATTTTGTAAACATATGAGAACTTCAGTTGTTATAAGAGTTAAAGAACTACTAAATTTAGCCAACATTCTTCCACTTGAACTAAAAGCATATTCAAAACCTACTGTTGAAGCTTGAATGAAAAACACATTCCTCACAAATTCAACAAAGATAGAAAATTTAATTTCATTCACCTTCCACCAATTCAACAAATCAAAATTATTTATTTCTAAATTTTTCGGACGTTCTTCCAAATATTTATCCAATTCCCCATTTCGAATTCCTAACAAATTTAAAATTTATTTTATTAATAAGTCTTTCATCAAACAACATTAACCCCTTTCAACTTAAATATTTGAAGTTTTAGTTTCCTCCATTGTTATTATTTCTATCCTTACTCTTTCTATATCCCTTCTCCTATTTTTCTTTCATTCTAGACCAAAACTCACATTTTCATTATTCTAATAAATCCAAGGTCTAACCTTTTCCAATCACCATAATCAAAACATAATTCATTCAGTTGTTTCTTCTTTTTCTTAGTTTCTTATTACATCCACATTAACCCCTTTCTATCTCTCTTCTTCAAGTCTAACTACTATGCATTCCTTCAAACCCCAACCTATCTTAAAATCTATACTTTATTATTCTAGTATCCATTTTAACAAAACCCAAATCATCTCTTCAACATTTTCCATTCAAAATTCCTCTTTCTATGGTCGTGGGAAGGGTTTTGAGGTTGGGGAAATGTCGCTTGAGGTGTGGAAAATGTGTTTTGTGGGCGTTTGACTTTGTTTTTGTGAAATGACACAATTTTTAAACTTATTGTCACATCACACGGTTCAACATTGAAGAGGACAAACAATTCATCAAATAAGTGGCAGCAAGAACTGCTTTTGCCCAAAAGTAAATGGGTAAAGAAGCTTGAAACAAAAGAGAACGTGCCATTATCAACAAATGTTGATGATTTTGATCAACTACAACATTTTGTTGCAGTGTCTCAACATATGACAACTGATGTATTATACCATATTTAGGACAAAAATCCATGAGTTTCAATTTTATGCCATTATCCAACCTTACACTCTTAACAGAAACACTTAATTGATTCAATACATAAGCATAAAATTGTGATAATAGAAATGAAAGCTCATTTTTGTGCTCCATCAGAAAAGTCCGAGTGAGCTATGTAAAGTCATCAACTATAGTAAGAAAATAATGTTGTTTAGACAAATATGCCTTAGAATAAGGCCCCAAAAGATCAACATGTACAAGCTCAAAGGATATAGTAGTGCATTCTCATGAACATGAAATGATAGACATTTTTGTTTGACCTTAGAACAAATTTCACAAACAAAACTTTTGAAGTAATTGACACACTTGAATCAACCTTAAAGTAAAGTGACACACTTGAATCAACCTTATGAACAATATGGAGCTTATCAACATAAGCATGACCTAATCTATAATGTCAAACATTGGTAGAAGCTAAAGCATGAATATACAAAACACTAATGGAAACAACACAACTTTATACATTACTCATACCTATCACCTTATTAAAATTACCCACGGGTGTTCATACCCATTTAAATACTTGTTTATACTATTTAATAATTTGAAAATATACAAAAAATGGAATATTTTATTAACTATAATACCTTAATAAAAAATATTTTATAAATTATTTAATTTATTTAAAATAGATGTGTGAATAATATAGATTTTTATATTTAACTATTAATTATAATATTTTATTTATATTTGAGTTTATTATGATCGAATACCCTCTATACATATTAGTTTATATTAGCAGCAAAACTCGCGCGATGCAACATGATGTTGTATAGTATGATAATAATATCATACAAATAATTAATAAATAAGTAATCATCACATGAAAAAATAATTTATTACAAATATTTTAGTTATAAATTTCTGAATATTTCTTTATATACTATATTTTTTAAAATAAAAAATATATTATTAAAAAAATCTTGATATTATAATAAATAATTTAATTTGTGAAAAAATATCATTATAACGACTGATTTTGATACTTGTTAGAATCATGATGATGAGATTTTTATCAGCACTAAGATAAGATTTCAGTAAATTAGCAGATTCTTCCTATAAAGTGCAATCCAGAGAATTTTTTTAAAAATAATATTAAAATTTTTTTAAATTAGATATATAATAAAAATAAGTAAAAAATAATTAATATGAATAAATTTAAAAAACTCACTCTTTATCTTCAAGTTGAAGTTTCACCCTCTTAGTTGATTTACCTTTGTTAGAAGATTTAATTAATGTCTAACAACAGTTACAATTCCAATCACATTAATAACAGAAAAGAATATATAAAAATTTATACTACAAAAAAAAGAATATTTATAAATTAAAATTATTTTACTAACTAAATAACAATCATTCGACAGTTCCATCCCTTGAATATTATTAAAATGTTTAAAACAAGAAAAATTCTCTCTTAATATAAGTATTGTCAGTGACTTTGTGCACCACTGATATCCGCTCAAATAGGATGGCGTAATAATGTTTTGTAGCCTTGTAATTACCATCATTTAAAACAATATTAAATTTGGTCATCGAGTAACAATGACATTTCCTTATTTCATTTTCATTTTTAAACTTTGCTAAGACCGAATTTTTTTTAATGGTGGCTTGAATAGAGGATTACATTTTTTTGTATATAATAAAAAATATTATCATTACAACAAATTAACAATGGATATCATGATAATAAAAGATATACTAATAAATATTATTTACCCATCATCAATGAGTATCATGTTAATCTCAAATGTTGAGTTATTATTTCTAAATAGAGGAGTCTTTCATAACCTCAAAACCCTAATTCTAATTTTAATATCTTCATGTGATGCATTGAATTCTCTAAGAGGAGTATGTTCTTTAATCATTGACATCCTACAAAAAATATATACAATAAATAATGTAAAAGGGAATGAAATGTGATAATAAAAAGATGGATTGATAGAGTAAGAACTAAACACTACATAAAAAAAAATCTAACATATGAAGTCGAACTTTGATAATTAACAAAGATTCTCATCTGTGTCTTTGAAGCTGAAGTTTAGTTTCCTCAGCTCTACTTATAAACTCACGTTTTTCACTCTCTCCTATAAACCGTTTTCTATTAACATCAATTAATCTGCCAAAAAAATCTTTAATAATGACATAATACAATAAAAAACTGGATTTATCTTAGATTAATAAGTGTAATAAAAAATAGTCAAAAGACTGTCACCAAGTTATAATAGTAAACTCACCTACGGGCACTTACAACTGCATTTTCGGGCACTTGATGGATTGTAAGATGGGTTGAAAGAATCAGTGGAGTTAGCTTTGTGTTGGATATATAAGCATCAATATTGATAACATAATTTAGAAATAGAATAAGATTTATAGTTTAATTTTGAATTTAAATTTTAAATGAATTATAGCACAGTTAGTACTATGTGTTCTAATACAATTAAAATTGTATAAATATATGATTTAAAGTTTAATTTTGAATATAAATTTTAAATGAAATTTAGCACAGTTAAGACTATGTATTCTAGTACAATTAAATTTGTATAGATAAGATATTATTGAGCACAATTTTAATTATACTAGAACAAATAATAATAATAATAATAATAATAATAATAATAATAACAATAACAATAATAATAATAATACAATAAATTAATAAATATGAATATGTACAAAATTATTTAATTTTTAAATTAATTAATTTTTTGATACTTAGAACTGATTCACCAATTTTTGACCGGTTAAATATCATTAAACTTGCATACCAATTTAAATGCTAAGCTAGATCAGATTGGTGGCCGGTTTAGTGGTTTATCAGTTCGACTAACCGGTTTGATTTGATTTTTAAAATATTGATATTATGTATTTCATATTTTGATTGTCAACATTAAATCTCATATAAAAATAAATTTTCATAAAGAAACTACAATTAAAATGTCCTCATTACACCCAAGAAGTCGCCGAATAAGGTAAATTTTACGGTGAGGTTCCTAAGAAGGGGTCTAAATGAGACTCCTTTTTTATTTAACTGATATGTATAGATTATGTAAAATTTAAAACTGTTTTTACTGAATAAATTAAAGGCTCAATTTATTTTCACAGAATCAAACGATCCAAAATCATTGTCTCAATGAATCCCGTCTTTGAGGGACTCACCATAAAAGTCCCCCCGAATAATGCTTCAATCTTTCTTTTTTCAAGAGAGGGAAAATGACACTATAACTCTGCCCCACAGGGCCCACATAACTACTCTCTCTCCATGGATACACAGAGAGAGTTGTGGGAAATAGTCTCCATGTTTGCTCATTGTTGTAAATCTCTCTTTTTCTCACTTGGTTTATCGTCTTTTTGTTGATGCATGATGAACACAATCTTTTTTCGTTTTTATCTGGTTTTATGAAGAAGAACAACAACAAAAGCTTCAAGATTTTTGGTCTTCTATGCTCATCGTTTCTTCACTTTCTGGTATATTATTATTATTCTTCTCTTCTTTTTCTTTTCTTTTCTTTCTTTCTACACTTCTTGAGACTTATGTGTATGAGTTGGTTTTCGTAACATAATCTTTGTTCCTTTCTATATTTTATCTGTATGCGTATGGGTCTGTGGCGTTTTACTTGTTGTCATGTGTGATCTGGTCAATGTTTTCTATATTGTATTAGCGACGTCATTTTGGAACATTGTTTCTGATTCTTGTTGATCTTTGTTGTGTCTTCATTACTTTTTATGGTTTCAGTTACAATTTTTATGAATTTATTGTAAAAAAAGGTTTCTAATGAATTTCTGAGAAATAATAATGCAAAAATATGCAGAGGGATATTTAACTACAATGTCGTTCTATAGCCTATTCTTTTCTTCTCTTTTTTTCTCGAGGATTGCTTGTTTTCTACCTTATGAGGTAGCATAATTTGTCAAGTTTAGTATTTAGTAATGTTGGAGTGTATTAAATGTTGGGTTTTTTCTTGGATGCTTTTGTGTCCCAGTGAAGAGTGACTGAGGAGACATGTTTGATTGCATGGATAATTATCATCATGAACCTTATCTGTTGGTAAAAAAAAGGATCAAGAAGTTGCCATAATTGATGGGAACTGTTTTGAATGGAGAAACAATTTTGCAAAGTTGCGGACTTTAATGTGTTCTCTTCTGGAAGATGAATTCTTTCGACCACAATTTGATATTCTGATTGATGTAGACATTTTTCTCATAATCAGCAGTCCTTTTGGAATGCTCTGCAAGAATGAAGCATCATCACAAGATGGTGTTGCCAAAGAGAACTATTTACAAGGATGAAAGATGTCGTCTGACTTGATGCAATAAATTTGGCCTGAAGAAAATGTGGATGCAAAGAGATTTTGATCTGAAATCACCTCAAAATTTTGCAGATTCGAAGGAAGAAGTCATAAAGCAGACCATGGTCAAACAAGACATGACATTCAGAAATCAGGTAAATAGACTTTTGAGCTTATGGCATATGCGTAACAGTGAACAGTACGATATGGAAGGTTTATACTTCAGAAAAAAACCATGATCATATCCCTATACATTTGATTGTTTCTTCCCGTAATCGTATTTCTTTCAGGTTCATGAACTCCATAGACTGTATGGGGTACAGAAATCATTGATGAAAGATCTTAGTGGCAAAGATGATGTCTGGTACTATCCATGGGATAAAGCTCAATCATTTGTAGCCACTTTAAGAAACAAATTTGATCCTTTGGTGGAAGAATCTGCCTCTTTTTCGGCAATTAAGGTAATAGAAACGTTCAACTTGAGATGTTGTTGAGGTTGATAATTCAGAGAAAGTTCAAATGGAAAAACATTTCTGCTTCTTACAGTAATTCTTTTATTTTTATTTTTGTTGCATGAATTTGCAATGACATGGCGGGGATGATTATTAATACTATTCAGCTTATGCTGGCTGACATGAATAGAAATGAGCAGTAGAGATCTGCATTTTGTATGAAATATAAAAAACATGGCTTGTTTGTGCACCAGGCGGACTCATCAACATATATTGGCCGGGAGTTGTTAAATGGCTACCAAGATTCATGCTTCAGACTTCAGAAGAGGCCACTTAATCTTCAACTGTCGGCTGATGAATTCATTGAGCTTGATGATGACAATCTTCCAAAGAGAGGAAAATTTCTGAATTTCTTACAAGTAGCTGAAGATTCTGGGCATCTTATTTCAGTTGATAATCCTTCAGGAGCTGAGGATTTGAATCTTTCCCTCTGCATTGGAGTGGACAGAACCATGACAGGAGGTGCAACCAGACATTGTTTTAACAAGAAAGTTTGTTCCTCCACTCCTATTGTGATTGACTTGGAAGATTCTGTAGATAACGTATCAGATCTGTACACATGCACACCTTTAGGCTGTGCGACTCCACAATCCCATTCCAATGGTAAGCTTGACTTCCAAGTTCCTTCGTGGTCTGGGGCATTCATTTCAAACATAGTGAATGTATCTCTATGTCATCAGAATACAAGAAAGAAAGATACTAACATCTGTTGTATAAATATAGGCACAATTCACTATTTTTTAACTAGTCTTTTTGCAGGATCCAAAGTGTGCTCCGATGACGTCTCTCATACCAACATTTTCACCAAAGTAAAACAGCCTTTACGTCGAGGATATGAACTGGACCTTAACTGGGTTCAGACTGATGAATCTTCTCACTACTCTGATGATCTTATTCTTACCTCTCTTTCAACAGCTTGCTCATCCGGTAATCAGGTTGGAAATAATGATAACTGTAAAAAAGGAGAATTTCCAAAGCCCAGTAATTGGCAACATGAAATCAGAGACATGGTTCTGGCAGATGAAGCTGTGAATCCTGCTGCTGAGAATTTTAATAACAACAATGGAAGCATAAACAGTTGGAGGACTGCTTATAATAGAACAAACAGTAGTGTGGAAAGCCTTAAGATTCGAGATTTGATGTCTCTGCCTCCTCTGGGCACTTCCGAAAGCCACATCTGCTGTGATGACAACAGGAATGAGGACGTTGACCTGCAGATGAATGTTCACAATAATCTCTCACCAAGTTCAGACCATGTGGCTGCTGCTACTACTCCAAGAGCAGGCAGCTGTGAAGGAAGTGAAGCAGATAGCACTAACTTTTCATGTATTGATCAAAGTCGAACTATGTGTCAAGATGAACATGGTATCAAATCTCCAACGTCAGTCAAATCCTACTCCGTTTCTGATGACGTTTACACTAATTCAAAGACAAAGCACTGTGGCATTAAATCTGGTGTTTGTAGCAAGTTTTCGGAAACAGAATCAGGAGCTCAGATAAGTGACGTTCTATCGGGTGAGCATCTCATACGGATTTCTAACCAGTCACAATCAAAAAGTGAAAGTGAGAAGAACAAAGCAGAAACCTGCCAACTGGATGTTTTGATGAAAATAGCAGCTGAATCACTTCTTCAGATGTATATGGACAAGGCCCCTGGTCAAGATTTGCGTGCAGAAATGTTGCCAAACGAGACGGAAAACGAGGAAAGACAGGAACCACTGTGTTCTGTAGATTCTTATGAAATGACAGTCCTGAAGTTAACAGAGGAGGCAGATTGCGAGTCAGCGACATCAAATGCATTTCAAGTGAACTATGAAGAGACAAAAGATTTCGGTATGACGTTGAGGCGAGGAAGAAGAATGAAGAATTTCCAGCGGGAAATATTGCCAGGACTTGCGGCATTGGCAAGACATGAAATTTCTGAAGATATAAGCATCATGGAAGGAGCTTTAAGGTCGAGGGAGTACCGGAAAACGTGGGGAAAGATGACAGCTTCTGGACAGAAGTGGTCGGCTCCGGTGAGAAGTAGGCGTTCCAGACTCAATTATGTGAGAAGAAGAATCTTTGCATGAGTGTTAAGTTAAAAGTTCCATTGTGTCTGCAAAATAGTCTGTGTTCATTCAGTTCTTTTGTTCTATTTTCTTCTAAAAACAATGCTTTATTGTTAAAAATGGAGGATTATATTTTTTTGGTAGCACGTGTTGTGCATGTATGATGGATTTGTCCAAAAAGTCACCACCATTTTGTTTATTCAAAAAAAAAAACTTCTTGTTGGACAGGCTTCTCAGGTCTCAGTAGTTGTAAGTTATTTAATCAGTCGATATATCAAGCATCATTAATTCAACTTAGAGTATGGATCGGTTCGGTTCGGTTCGATTTGGTTTTAGTTTTAAAATCGAACTCGTCTTAAAGTTGTAAACTTTGGATCGAATAGAGCAAAATTGCATGTAATAAATTCAAAAAAAAAATGAAAATAATGTGGATAAGATTTTTACTATCAGGAGAAATAAAAAGGAAATAACACTTTTAATTTTCTTTTGTACTAGGAGAAGAACACGTCTCTTTTTTACTGAATAGGATATATTATTTTTTTTTCTTTATAAAACCTCTCAACTCTCTCATATAAAATTGTTACTTAAAAAGTGTTAAAGACTTTAGTTTATATATGCAACTCAACTTCCTCACTTATGTCAACTAAGTATGTTGATAAACTTGATCGTTTACAACTCATCATTAGTTGTAATTAGAGTTTAAATTAAATTTAACTTCTATCTAGACAATTCATACTTAGTTGTATGTTAAATTCAAATCGCAACTTGAGATGATTATTTTTTTTAATATAATTTTTTTATCTACTTTAAATTTTCTTTATCTTTTATTTTGAACAAATATACATATTTTTAATATCTTGATTTCGAAGTCATATGTACGTGTATAATTTATGTAACGCCCCGAAAAATTTTTCTCGATAATAAATAACGTTAATTATTGAAATATTGATAATAAAATATGGTTGAAATAAGGTTGATAAAAGGTTGATATGAAAAAGAATTGGAAAATAAAATAAATAAATGAATAAAATTTAATTTCCCGGAAAATAGAAAGTACGCGGTGTCGGCACAAAAGAACGCGGTGTCGTAGCGACTGCGCGTAGTCGGCGACCACCCCGCGTACTTTGTAAAATACCAGAAAAAAATAAAGGGGGACATAATTATACTCATTTAAGTATAATTAAACCTAAAGTAGATCTAGATCTATCTTTATAATCACATTCCAGCAGAAAAATGAAAGAGAAATACATTTGGATCTGAGGGTTAGTTGCTGGAGAAATCTGGAAATTTTGTGGGAGAAAATTTGGT
>CANYCX013064558.1:0-23171 GCA_948193385.1 Breynia disticha f. nivosa | reverse complement strand
AACAGAACATAAGGCAAAGACAAATTAGTCTTAAACAATGCATACCATGAATCTGAAGCTCATCTGAATTCAGCTGTGTACTAGAGGACCTGTTCTGAATCGGAATCCAACGTTTGCTGGAGGTGCCACTTATACAGGAAGCAAGTGGTTGATAATGTGATGGAGCATCATTCCCATCATTGCAAAGTACCTGCTTTCTGCAATAATATATCACAGAGATAATATCAAATTTACTTTCTGTTGAAGAAATAAGATTCAGAAAATGCAGAATAAAAATAAATCACCAAAATTCAAAGAAAGAGATGAGTCACGCAAGAAAAAAAGTGCTCTAACCAAAGTTGAAGCATATATCCTTACCGAGATGTATAGCAATTAGCATAAGAAGTTTTCAGCCAGATGAATGTCTCATCCTGCTCAGCTATTAGACTCCAACAGATTTTCTCAGTGTATTCTTCTACTGGAGTTAACATGCTTCTCTTCTTTGAACCGAAAGAAGTTTTTTGCGGCTTGCTCACAGGTGAGGTTAAAACAAAGTAACCTCCAGGCTTTAGAACCCGATCCACTTCAATAAGGAACATACCATCTAAATATATCAAGTAAATGTTAGAAAAATCAAGCTTTTAATGAATTCTGGAAGAAACTAAGTATCTTATAAGTTCAGAAATTAATTCAGCTTGCATTTATTCCATATTTTACCAGTTTAATATAACATCTTATGAGTCATACATTTTTCCCAGTATCAAAGATAAACCAATAACCAAAATGTATAGGTACCTTTTTCATCCCAAATGATACCACATTGAGCACAATGAACCATATCAAATGATAATGACAGATATGGAAGCTGTCGTGAAATGAAATTTCCAATCATAGCAGGTAGACCTCTCTCAAGAGCCAATTGAACTTGGCTGCCTGTTGCCTCATATGCTGCAATACAGACAGCCATTAAATTCAGGGATACCAAGTGAGCTCCAAAGCTACCAAAACCACAACCAATGTCGAGCACATTTCTGACCTGCATTTCAGAAAAAGATGATGCATTTCAGAAAAAGATGATTGAAAACTAAAGAGACAGCTCTGTTTTTCTTAAGGAAGCATGAAAGGAAAGTTTTCGACAAGTTATGTGCTTTCCCTCACATAATCATGTGCGAAATAACAATTACTTATAATAAGAAAAATTAAACAAAGACATACACCAGCTTGATGAAATTCTGAATCACTTCCTAATCCAATCATCTCTGCAATTTGGCGAGAATAATCTTTGACACCATCAAAAATCAACCCGTCCTCAGAGTGAAATGCAATCTGATTCTCTTCCAGCAACATCATCCTAACGAAGGTTTTTAAGGGGAAATATATTCAAAAAAATAGGATAAGTTTTAGCAAAAATAATTTGTTCTAGCAACGAAAATAATTTCTCTAAAGATAAGGAGAAATAACCTTTTTGTCATGCTTCCAGACGAAAGAAACTGATCTTTTGTTAATTTTACATTTGCACTCCAAATTACATCTCTACCAGCAGGCCACCTTAGTGGAATCTTGTAGTCCTTGGGAGGGCGAACCAAACAACGTTCCCTTGGTCTTGAAATTTCGCAGTGCCTATCAAACTCCTCTCCGTCTTTAAACCCAGCCAATAGATTTGCCGAAACATTGTAACAAGGAACAAAGTTTTCTCTTTCTCTCCCACAAAGACCAAGTTCTCTTTGCCTACTAGCTCCTAAAGAGAGAGTCCTCAACTCCAAATAATCAACAACAGCTTGCTCCTTTAACTTTCTATAGTTTGAATAAATGTCAGGCACCGGCGTCATCGTAACAGTATCAAATTTACTAGAAGAAGTAGATCCTAAGAGAACCACTAATGCGAGAGCACAAATGAAACATAGCAGTAACCAATTAAGCGGCAATCTATGGCCGAAAATGAGAGACACCTTACTATACCAGGGGCTTCTCATGTCCAAATTGTATTGAATATCAGAATCTACAGAATAACCAGTTCAATTTCTTCCTCCAAGAACAGTGAAGACAACAACCTATCATAATCCACAAACCCCAATGTATGCTACCATAAATTTGCAAAACTCCAACAATCTTGAAAAGCTACCTTCTTTTTCACTCCTAAACAAGACAAGATAAAAAATTTTCACCATATGATCACACAACCATCAACTCACATTGTCCAATTCTCACAACAGAAGAAACTATAAGATCAAAAACGCCTAAATTTTAATTCTCAGTAACAAACAAACCAGAGTCTTGAACCCGATAGGCCAAATTAAGTAATGCCAAAAAAGTCTCAACTAACTTCAACCAATCAGATCAACCTGCCAAAAAAGTCAAAAACAAACGAACATAATTATAAATACACATTGTGCAAGAAGCTAACAGTTCATTTCTTACTAAAAAAAGATGGAATCTTTAAACAAAATGGACATTTAAAAAACAGTTAATGAATATATAAAGGGAAATAAAATGCATTACTTTCCAATTTAAGAACACCATAGATCTCAAAAGAAAACAAACAACAAAAGATCAGATCAAACCCAGAAACAAAATCTCAACATCAAGAATTGGAAACAAGCAAAATGAGGGCATTTGCAAGAAAGTACCAGTCTTTTCGTTCTTTTTATTCTTTGGTTTCTGTTTTAAAGATGGAAGTGGCAGTCTTCTTTTTTTTTTTGTTGAGAGCAGAGATTCAATGCCAAATGACAAGAGAGAGAGAGAGAGAGAGAGAGAGCGCTAATTATAGGAGGCAAATGGGTTATGTTGTAATTGTGAGTTAGTGACAGAGAAGATGCTATAACAGATTTATATGACAGATCTAAAAGCTCTCTCACACTTAGAATTTGGGACAGTCCAGAGAGTGGAGGCATAAACACATCAATATTATTTTTGCCAACAACAAAACAAGTGGAAATTTTGAAAAAAAGAAATATATTATAATTGGAGAATATTTGTTACTAATATTTTCTTTTTTCACCTCTTCCTTTTTTTTAAAATATAAATCAGTGTGTACTGTCAAATGTCCAGGTTATTTTTTATTAGGAGGTCAGTGAATCAATCTGCTCATCAATTAGTTAGAGCGTTCGGTTCTTCTCGATGTCTTCATGTTTGGGGTTTTACCACCCCAAACTGTATTTTAGCATCTCTTATCAACGACTTGATGAAATGAATACTTCATATTTGGTAAAAAAAAAATGTAAATCAATGTAATACACTAACCCTATGTTGATTAGGGAACTTTTTTGTTGGGAACACGATTCATATTCGTAATAAATAATGAGAAAAGAGTTAAATCATGTAACACCAATTTGAATTTTATATATTATTAAAATAATAAATATTTGATTAAATAATTTATAATTATGTTTTACTCTATTTTTATTCAATAATTTTTTTTTACTTATGATAATTTTAGCTCCCTTCTCAAGAACTGTCTTTTATTCGATAATTTTACTTATGATTAGTGTTAATTGGAGCATTTAATTTGAATCAATGAGAGAGAAAGGAGGGATGTGACATCATGATTTGTGTGTTAAAATTATTAATTAAAACCATCGTTGAAGTCTTTAAATTCTAAGTGATGGCCATTTTTTAATTGAGTTGTGTTGGTTGTTTTAAAATCAAACAATTGCATGGTGTTCTAAACATTACAATTTTTTCCTCTTAAATTAATAAATAATATTTTTAAATATATTATTTTAATATATATAGATAATTTTTAATTTATAAATATTATATATTGTTAAAATTCATCTTTACATTTCTGGCATTCGCATATTCTCAAGATTGATTTATCCAAATATTTATTATTAAATTAAAATAACCCATGTCCTTTCGGAGACATTCGATAAAATTAAAATAACTCATTTAATAAAGATAATATTGTAAAACCATATAATAATTATCTTAATATTTGTTAATTTAGCATTAAACCCTTAATAACTCTAATTAATTCTCTTTTTTATTTTCTCTTTTAGTACTAATTTTATTTAAAAAGCTAAATAAGTCATTTTATACCTTATTCATTGGCTTTCTTAACTTGTGTAGAAAACTCAAATTAACAAATATTAAAGAATGAAAGAAGTATTATTTACAACTAATTTAATCATTAATTATTTTACCATCGTGATTGTCCAAAATTGTCAAACATTTTAAGATGGAAGAGTAGTATTAGTATATTAAGAAAAGATCAAATAATTAACCAACTCAATAATGGATGATCGGTTATACCCACTCTTTTAATTGAAAGTGAAGCAATTTGTTAAGTATCCCTTTATCACCAATAACATACCAACTCTTTTATTCATCCTATATTACACAACATGACTTCAGCCTCGTTTAATCTTATAAACAAAGCTCCTTTGTTATCATTTCAAGGAATTCTCTACGGCAAGTTCTGAGATCAATTCAACTTTAACAATCCATGGTTTGTCTTTGAGTTGTTGTTCATATTGAATGTTACAAAATATCAACTTCAATCACACTCATCTCAACTTTAACATGCGTATTCTAAGTGAAAGTAGCAGGAATAAGAAAATACGATAAAGTTACGTTCGTATTCCGACAATCAAAATTCAGAGGGGCATATAATTTAACCAGAGTTTTGTTTGAACAGTTACAAACTCCCTGTTAAAGTAGTCCACAAACTGACATACATTATTTTAGCACTCTGCGGATCAGAAGGCGGTGGTCGTCCACTTAAACTTGTTTGCCCAGTCAGCTTAATGAAAGTTCTCTGTAGCTCTGGTAGCCCTGAAAACTCCTCTCAGGTTTTTGTCGGTGATCATATTGGCATTAGCTCTGGTTACGACCAAGATGGAAGGAAATAAGCTTCAAATGTCCATTTCAACATCCACAAATTTAGATGACTGTCCACCTTACAAGCTTTTGAATCATGTCGTTCTTCCTTTATCTCCATAGTCTGGTTCTTTAATTCTATGTCAGACATCCATCAGAGATTCTAACCCTACTCTGAGGATGTGATTCTTGAATATCAGAAATCTTAATCGTAACGAGCTCGAGAAGACAATGGTCTAAATTGTTGCTAAGCAACCCCTGAACGAATCAGTAAGAACATCCTCTTTCAGATTATGGCCTGCGAAGAAATATGAAAAATGAGTGAGTATAAATGACTCATTGAACATTTTTTGGCGAGAATATTTTCCAAGGAATAAAAATAGTAGCATTAGTTAAGCTTGCCTATAAAAACAATTTTGTTAATCCGATTTTCTTCTCTTCTCCATTTTCGAGCTGGAACGACATCGTATATCTCTCTTACAGCCTGTCAGTAAAAATTTGAGATGAAAATCATTTGCAGGAACAACTTTTACCACAGTATTGAACAGAAGGATCAAAATACAACAAAAAGCAAGCTGAAACCAGAGACAGGATATCAAATAAAGGTAAGTAAGAGGGCGTATCCTGCAACAAATCCAATTTACAAAAAATGAGACTCAATTTTGATCAGAAAATTACCTGTAAAGTATGTAATTCATCAGAGTTCCAAATGTTTAAAACACCTTTGCAGCGATATACATCAATGTCATCTTTCCTATTCCATAGAATTTCCTCAAGCCAGTTACGGAACTGTCAAATCAGGAAGATCAAGGACACTAAACAAATATGCTTGCAAAGCAAAGATATGGACTGGCAGAGAAGAAAACACAAAACAAAAGAATCAAGATGTGATAAACTGCACATCCATTTCCTGTGACTACCTTTTCAAGATCAACCTGTTGTGCCTCACAAATGCAAAAAGTCCGGATTCCGCCGTCGTGTAGACCCTCGGTAGAAAGGGATTTATTTTCTTTCAGTAATGCTTCCAAGTGGGTGGCATGCTACAACCCAAGAAGGGCTAACTTAAGTGAAATTGATTGAGACAAGGAAATCACTGGATAAACGAGAGGTTATGAGTTAAACTTACTGAGGCATCGTATGCCTGACAATTTAATATCTTGACCAAATCAACTTCACAGTGAACAGAAGGGATTATATCAGCAAGAGAGTTTATGTCAAGTATCTCCCTCTTCAGCTCATCCAAAGCCCTTCCTGAACCTTCTGAAGAAATCAAATCAACCTTGTTAAGAATGACAACATCCTACAGGAAAACAACAAAGTTTATAAGCCAATGAACTCTTGAACAACTTATCCGTTTCAACTGAAAATGCAAAAAACATACTAATGGATCAATTGCAAAAGCAAATTTTTAATAAAACGAGGGTAATACTAAGGATTGGGGAAGAATATTTGCACTCATATTTGTTTCTAGATCCAGCCATTAGCAGATAAACAGTAAATTCAAAAATTGACCTTAAAAGATATTACAAAAGCCACAATTATCACGAGAATAATTACCGCAAATGCAATCTGAAGAAATGCTTCAGGAAATGTAGATGAATTGCGCCTTTCCTTAAGCTGAAAAGGAAGGTTTTTGGCATCTACAACCTGTTTAGGCAGAAAGATTGTTTCAAAAATTGATACCATGGGTAAAAGCTAAAAAAGAAAGTGACTTGGACAAACGGATAATGTACATTTTCATATTCAAAAAGATTCGAAAAACGGATTGGAAAATCAGTTGTAACCATTCTTTCTTAAACTGAATGCCTTCAAGCACAAGAATGATAGCTAGTGGCTAATGCCTTCTTCCAAGATATCACCATCATTATAATATGCACTATCAAAAAAAAACTCTAAACTCACAGTAATTATAGAATCAAGCTTGACAGCAGATTCTAGCTGATCATCCAACCAAAGTACAGAGGCAAGAGGAGCCGGATTAGCTAACCCCGTGGTCTCAAGCAATATATGATCCAGCCTATTTCCACACATCACAAAAAATTTCCCAAATCAGAAATCTATTCAACACACATACACTATGCTTGTTTTGAGAGCTAAAAATCTTCACTAATATATGGCATGACATGGTGTAGCAATAGATGGTATGGTTTAACAAACAAAACCATCATTATCCACCAACACCAATTCCATGCTTACAATCTCACAGTTTTAATTAACATTTTCAAACCAAAGATCCACACACACATATACCATAAATTAATGAAAAATAAAAAACAAGAATGTTCACTCTAAACCATAATTAATTATAGCATCCAAAGCCATCATCCAAGCCAAGTGGCAAACATTCAGATTTTGTGTTCAACAAGAGCAAATTGAACTACAAAAAAAAAAAAAGCAACCACCTTTCTTTCATCTGAACAAGCTGCTCCAAAGCTTGAACAAGACTATGCTTAACAGTGCAACAAACACACCCATTTCCAAGCTCAACCCACTCTTCAACAAGAGCACCACCATCTCCTTCATTTATCATTGCTCTCTCCACTCCAATCTCTTCACCAAACTCATTCAATATCACAGCAATTCTCTTTCCATGATTAAAGTTCAATATGTGATTCACAAGCTGAAACAAAGACAACCTATTAACCAATTCTATGCACGCAATAATAGGTACTTGATTTTTCAATCATATAGTAAAAAGACAAGTAAAAGTTAGAAACTTCACAGTGGATTTTCCAGCTCCTAAATAACCGGTTATCACCGTGACCCCAACAGAAATGTCTTCGCTTTCGGGTCGGGTTGAACCGGTTTGGGTCTGAAAAGTGGAATCCTCGATTGCAACTGCTACTGGTGGGCCGTCTTCTTCGTTTTCCATGTTCGGCGAACTATTTTCTGGTCTGAGAAATGAGGAAGAGTTATTGATGTTATGATTTTCAGGTTCAAAAAAAGTAGTTGATGAACGAAACGACGTGTCGTTGCATATGAAGCGATTGGTCGTGTGATAAATAGAGCCTTTGTGTCGTTTAGATTTGGATCTGGTCGTTTAGTGATCCATTTTGGTTGGTTTGGCTTCTGACCTTCAGATGCCTCCATTTTGTCCGAATATACTCCAAGGACACGTCGAGAATCATTAATTAGGGAAACGGATTGCTCGCGAGTTGTTCTACTAGAGTTCGGTAAAAGTTCATTTAAGTTTAACTTGCTTGCAATCGAGTTCGTTCGTGAATAAAATGTTATGTTCAAATGGTTACATAAATCAAGTTTGAACGAAGTAATACTCGACCCGAAAGCTCGCAAACATGTTTGTTTAATTCGTAAATAAACTCGTGAGTAAATTTGATTATATACTTGATTTTTATATTAATATATTAATATGTAACTTTTATATTTTTTTATTTTTAAATAGGTATATAATTTATTCAACATAATTAATATTAAAATAAATTCATACTTTGATAAAATATATGATATATTATTATTAATTATACAGTAATATAAAAAAATAATTTTATTAATAAATAAAAAAGAAATACTAATAATATTCAATAAAATATATTAATTTTTATTTTTATATTAAATAAAAATATATTTTAATTTTTTTTATCAAGTTCAAAAAGTTTGTGAACAAATTTGTTAGCTCACAAACTTTAAACAAACATGTTCGTGAACAAAATTTTGAACTGGATACAAAATCAATTTGAATTTCAACTCAACAAATTTGAAACGAATCAAATTCGAACATTCTAAATCTCGGCTTGAATTGGCTCGTTTACGGGTCCGTATTAACGTTTATTGTGATTGGATTTTAATTCCACTAACTTCTGAAGAATGAATTTGCAGGGTCTATTTTAATATTGTTTTTCCAGGATCCATATTTGATATTTCCATAAATACTAATGTAAAAAAATAATTAGTTGTGTTTTGTCCAATTTTATTAATAAGATGATATAATAACGTGTAGAATAAGTAGTATGATGAATCCAATGATTTTTGTAAGAACATACGAAAAGAGACAATTTCAAGAGGAGACATGAAAAGAAAATACAGTAAAAAGAGCAATTTGAAGTTTTTTTTTGGAGGAAATAGAATGTGGATGTAGCAATTTTTATTAGGTCTGGAGCAATTAGCGGAGTATGTAGAGATGAGACAGGAAGGTTTGTGTATGTGAAGCGAGTAGGACAAAGTATAAACCCTAAGACTTTTGAGGTTATGGCAATACGAGAGGCGTTGAGCTGGTTGAAACAGAGGAATAGACATTGTGTGGTGGTAGAGTTTGATTGTCAAGTAGCAGTAACATCAATTAACAGCTCAACTTCAAATGTTTCTCAATTTCATAATATTATTAGTGATTGTATTGTAATTTTGAAAACTCTTCAGAATGTTATAGTTTCTTTGGTGAGAAGATGTAGCTCATGTATTAGCAAGAGCAACTAGTTCTTTGACAGGTCTTCATGTGCAGGAGTTCACTCCGCCAATATGCATTATGATCACTCTGGCTACACATTTGAATCCTATGGAATGAAGTATGATGCATTGAATTTAAAAAAAAAGGACGGATTTTTCCAAGTTTTTTGGAGAGATTAGCGTACGAGATCGTGCAAGTTTTGGGTTACTTTTGCTTGTGTTTATAAAAGAAGAGATGCAATTTGCAGAAAGTTAACTGCTAATTCCACAAAATTCTTACGACAAAGACTCACACAATTATGTTGTCGTTGCTCTTACGTTACCTATGAATTAAATGCCATGGGATATCATATGGACATTCTTCTTTTTTTTTTTATTTGTAAACATGAAGAATAATATAATTTTTTTGATAGATGCACAACTATTAAAAATATACATGTCTTCGTCGTAATATATGTTACTTTTGTAAAATCAAAATTGTCACAATCATTTACAACAAGAAAAATAATAAATTTCAAATGAAGATTTTACATGGATTTCATTGGTAAATGGAAGAATTTGCAACGAAATCCATCGCAGAACATTAAATCGATAGACGTATACATAGACCACTATTTAACAAAATGAGTTAAACTGTATAACATAAATAATTAAATTTTGATATGTTTATAATTAATGGTATAAAATTAATTAAATTTGAGAGAAGATATTTATTGAAATACATTTTAAAAATCAACACTAGCCAATTAAAAGTGAATATACTAAATGATGAATGAATTTAGATGGTAGAAGAGCAAGTGTGGAAGAAATTTCATATAGAGCAAATATATACGTCTTGTGGCTTTAACGATGATCAACTCACGTCACAGCTATACTTTATTCGTATTTGTTGCTTTGAAGTGCAAGCAAATAAATTGGATTATGTGAAGCAAATCAATTCTGTTTCTTAAGATATAAATCATGTGATGCAAGAAGAAAAGCATCTATAGTTTTTTAGGATGAGAATATATTTTTAAATATTTGAATATAAAATATCAAGAAAATATAATTTTAAAAAATAATATTAAAAAACATACAAAATATTTTCTTAAAAAATCAATTTCCGCTAAACAATCGGAGTATAAGAACCGAGTTGGATAGGCATTAAGAAGCAACAATAGACAGGTGGAGAGAGACTTTGTGTAATAGTAGTGGAAGGTGGCAACAAGAATTCACATTAGCTGTCTTCTAACCCTAATCTTTCAAATTAATGATAAGCCATCCAGAATGTCATGACTGAGAAATTCCAAGCATAATTTTTCTCTCAAAGACTCGTTACCTTTCCACTATTTCACCATATAATAATTGGAGTCAATGCCACAACATCACTTACCAATTTTCTCCCATCAACTCACAAAAATTTTTGCTCTTGACTTACTAAATTATTTAACGGTACATAATACTTAATTCTATATTACGATATTTAACTTCGTTCTAATACGTTTTTTTACAGAGTTTTGTTCTCACAAAAAATAATATAAAAACGAGTCTTCTCAATTCTTGAGTTTCTAAATATAAGAGGAAATTTCTAAATGAGTCTAATTGTATCCGATATTTCTGTATTAATATTGAAAAAAAGGCTTCTCTTAGGTCTTTGTTTTCCCACAGATGTAAGGTTTGAACAGAATCCTTTGAAAAAGGAATGGCGTGGGCACCAAATTAGGATCATAAAAGACGAATGATTCTTAATGAATTTTCATAATTGTTTTTCCAATTAGGTTTGTGAGAGCGTATTTGATGTGAGCAGTGCATTGCACATGAGTGGTACAGATAATTTATTTATTTAGTGCAAAAAAAACATTAATTTAATTTATAGTTATGGTCATATGTCTGAAAATTCCACCATGCACTTCCTCCACTAAACAATGTTCTAGTTGTTTTCCATATAAGTACTTAAAGTCAAAACATACGGTGCATCTATATCTCATGGGTTGACTTCACGATGATAATTAGTGGACTCTTGGTGTCAAAAAAATATACGCATTTCATCTCATAATAAATATCGTAAAGATTATGTACACGAATTAAGAATATATTTAATATATTTTAAATTAATATTCAATTGATTATTATACTATTTTACTCAGATACATCAAAATAACCAATAAAGTAAATTTATATTAAAAATATAAAACTGATAAGACAATATTAGAATAAATTATTAAATGCTACACTAGTAATATAAAACGATATATTTATATAAAAAATATTTTTTTCTAAAATAACATCTATTTTGAGACATATTAAGTATTTATTATGCATGAGTACTAAGTGAGTTTGTGTTATTATTGGATTAATAATAATCTCTAATAATACTAAATTTTCAATTATACAATGTGTTAAAACTTAATACTATTTAAGTTAATTTAATATATAATGAAGTTTATAGTAAAAAAAAAATAATTTACGTTGTAAAAATGCAGAAGTTAATACTGTTTATTAATATAAAATAATAAAAAAGAATAAATCAATGGTCGAAACTAATTTTAACAAATTTAACGGTTGAAATTGTTTTAGTTTAGTTAAGTAAGAAATCGGGAGTTTACATATTTGCTTTGGCCAAAACATATTCAAGATTGATTTGTTTTTTTATGTAGAAAACAATTAAAAGAGAATCTAAAAGCAATCCACTGTCAGGACAACGATCTTGGTTGTTCATACATTGCTTAGTTGAAGTTGAGTTGTGTAGCTAGTAACGTGTGAACCTGAGACTTCTGGAACTTCCATGACGGCCACCACCACCACCACCGCACCCCACCACAACCACCATTTTTAAGATATGTTTGTAAGCATATGTGTATGTGATCGCCATTTATTATGACTTAATCACTTCCCTTTTCAATTCCTTTGTTAACAACCCTTTATGTCACAACATTAATGCCGTCCTCTCCTACTCTTTCTGTCTCATCTATGTCACTTCTCATCTCTCTATATAGCTCCAAACTCGTCCTTCTCTTCCTTTATTAGTTTTTTCATGCATTTCCAAATTTAATTTCTTCACATACAAATCAATCCTTTTCATTTTGTTTGAAACATAGCTCTGAGTATATCATTGGTTTCAGAATCATTGCACAAAATGGTGTTGATGAAGAGAGGCATTGGTTTGGTTATGGTGGCGTTGGTGGTGATTGGTTTCGAGATTCAGACATGTTTGTCACAGATCAACAGGGCAAGTTTTCCTAAAGGATTTGTATTTGGTACAGCCTCTTCCGCTTTTCAGGTTTGTGCCTTACCTACCATACTCCTCACCATAACCAGGTTTCTGTAAATCATATATCACACAATGAGTTTGTAATAATATCTGCATCATGTTGAGCCCTACCACTCAGAACTCATCGTCTCTATTATTATTGTTATTATTATTTTTCCAGTGTCTGAGTACTATATATTCACGTGAATGTCTGCTATCTTATTGTTTTGATGAAAAACAAATGAGTATTTGCAGACACTGACACCATAGAATTATTACTGGAGAACAAAAACAGCTCCATATTATCTTTTCTGATCATTTTATTCATTAATTTCAACGTTCAAGATGTTCCAGTATTAGGAAATTTCAGTATTTCTTGAATTATATCATCAGCTTTAAGCAGAATTCGAGTCTCATATCATGTGCATGAAATGAAAAACCTTTTCATAGAGAATTGGATTTGTTTTTGCAATTCACGAGAGAAAAAAGAAAACAGTTGAGTGGGTAGTTTGTTGCTACAATAAAGGCCATGAATCTCGTCGACAAAGGAGGGCCAGTACCCAATAACAGCTGTCCAGTTTCAGTTCTTGTTCAAGTTCGTGCCAAAACTTTCGGATTGTTGCTGTCAAGTCCTCATCGTTTTCGTTATCAGTTTGTTTTTATCTTACATTGATTTTCTTGGTAATGAAAAGTTCACGGACTTGTCCGGTTTAATACGCGTCAAATTAAAAATCAAGATAAGAAAGTCAGCACCTACTGATTTGTTTTTCTTTGGTTAAGAACACAATCAAATTATCAACATCAGACTAAAAAAATCCATGCAAATAAGTATTTGAGCCCTGAGGCAGTCTTATAGTGAGAGCATCAGCTTAGGGCATATGTTACAATAAGCTTTAATTTCGAGTTTAATGTTTTGTTAACAGTAAAATATTAGGTTTTTTTAATCAAAATTAATGCTTAATGTTTACATTGTAATTCATTTTAAGATGCACAATTGATGATTTATAATTAAACGAAGTCGTTTTGAGCAATTGTTAGCCAAAACGGGTCCTCCTTGTGTGATGGAAAAAAGAAAGAAAATTTTGCCACAAAAATGTTTGTTTTCATTTTTGAATTATTTATATAGTTTAATGTTAATTATCACAATAAAATAATGTCTTTTGAATTTAGAATGTAAAATATCGAAATTTAACATTCTAATATAACACTAATATAATACCATTAGTAACACATAAATTTTTATTTATTAGTCTATTAATAAACATGTTAAAAGATTGAAACGAATATTGTACTTTCAACAAAAAAATTAAACCCAAAATAAAAATCATCCCCATATGCTAAAGAATTTGCTTTTGAAAATTTTTCCTAAATTTAATGTGATTAAAGCCAGATTTTCACAAGATTAACATAAGTTAAACAGTGATCTCTCCTACTTTATTGGAGTTCATGTTGTTATAGACTAAGATGGATTATTTTGATGGCAGTACGAAGGAGCAGTAAAAGAAGATGGAAGAGGACCAAGTGTTTGGGACACATTTTCACATTCTTTTGGTAAATGGTTACGAATCAAAATCCAATCACATCAGAATATCTCTTAGATATCTGAAGTTATCAGTTAATGTCATAAAAATGGTTGTGCAGGAAAGATTTTAGATTTCAGTAATGCAGATGTTGCTGTGGATCAGTATCACCGATTTGAAGTATGTCTCTCATTCCAATTATTCGATGGAACAATTTTCAAACCATACACAAGTTATAACACTTGAGTTTGTGGATGATTGGAAACAGGAAGATATTCAACTCATGAAGGACATGGGAATGGATGCTTACAGGTTTTCAATTTCTTGGAGTAGAATATATCCCAGTAAGTGAATAATGGATTTTCTTTATTTTCTTTATTTTTTAATTTTTATTCTCATGTAATGAAAAATTATGAGGTTTTTAGTTTCACAGAAGCCTTAAAAAAGAAATGTTAAGAGTATATTTTAGTCGGAGATTTTATGCAGAAACAATTCTGATATTCACGTGTGTTCTGCAGATGGAACAGGGGAACTTAACCAGGCAGGTGTCGATCATTATAATAAACTCATCAATGCTTTACTTGCTAAAGGTACCCTTGTATTTTGATTCAATTCGGGTCAAAGGGTCGTAATCATGTCATTTGTATCTAATGTTGTACTCATTAATCGTATTATTGTGTCAGAAATTGTGAGCTTTATTTCATATTATACATGCAACTGAAGTTATTTCTTAATAAATACAGGAATTGAGCCATATGTGACAATATATCACTGGGATCTTCCTCAGGCATTAGAGGACAGATACAACGGTTGGCTAAACCGTTCAATAATGTAAAGATTTATTTTTCTTTGTACAATTACATTAACCAATTTCTTCAAACTTCATGCTAAGTTTAATCTCAACCTTCTGCAGAAACGATTTTGCTACATTTGCAGAAACCTGCTTTCAGAAATTTGGTGACAGAGTTAAGCACTGGATCACATTCAATGAGCCTCACACATTTGCCGTACAAGGCTACGATGTCGGTCTCCAGGCTCCAGGAAGATGTTCCATCCTTCTCGGCCTCTTCTGCAGAGCTGGAAACTCTGCAACTGAGCCTTACATTGTTGCTCACAACACGATTCTTTCTCATGCCACAGTTGCAGATATTTACAGGAAAAAATACAAGGTAGAACTAAGTTTGAAGAAGAAAGAATTCGCATTGGTCAAGTTCTGTATCTGCTAACATTTTCTATGAATATGCACAGGCAAAACAGGGTGGATCGCTAGGCATAGCATTTGATGTCATTTGGTATGAACCAGCATCAAACTCCACGGAAGACATTGAAGCAACTCAAAGAGCACAGGATTTTCAGCTGGGATGGTAACTACTGCTGCGACTTTTCTTGGCTTCTGCTGTTAGCTTCTTTCATTTTCTCCATTCTTTAACTTCTGTGATTCTCTGAAATATTACAGGTTTATCGAACCGTTGATATTTGGGGATTATCCAAGCACCATGAGGCAAAGAGTTGGCAGTCGCTTGCCAACATTTTCTAAACCTGAAGTCGCTCTTATTAAAGGGTCATTGGACTTTGTTGGCATTAATCACTACACAACCTTCTACGCTAGACACAATTCATCTAATGTACTCGGAGTTCTGCTTAAGGATTCCATTGCAGACTCTGGCGCCACTACTCTTCGTAAGATAATCATAAACATTCTACAGTACACATAATTTCTGACATTGGAATACTGAAAGTTATACGTTTGTTTCTTGCCTGTTGCAGCATTCAAAAACCTGAAACCGATTGGAGACCGGGTATAAAGAGACTGACGCTGCTTTTTTTCTTAATAAAAAAGTTTGACCTCCAATATGGTCGCTCAGAACTATATTTCTCTCAATGTGCAGGCAAATTCAATATGGTTGTACATTGTTCCTCAAGGAATGAGGAGCTTAATGAATTACATCAAGCAAAAGTACGGAAATCCTCCTGTCATTATAACCGAAAACGGTAAGTCACTGAAATCTGCATAAAAACTGAAACATACTTCTCTTTGGTGAATTCCATATTCGAGACTGGAAAACTAAAAGTATAGACATGTTTCTTCAGGTATGGACGACGCGAATAACCCTTTAATCTCAGTCAAAGATGCTTTAAAAGATGAGAAGAGGATCAAGTACCACAATGATTATCTAACAAACTTGCTAGCTTCCATCAAGTAAGAACAACCTTACTTATCTGCAAACATATTCTGCAGAATGTAGACACTGAAATGCCCTTTTTGTTTGGTCTCTGCAGAGAAGATGGGTGCAATGTTAAAGGGTACTTTGTATGGTCATTATTGGATAACTGGGAGTGGGCAGCTGGATACACTTCAAGATTTGGACTCTTCTTCGTGGATTACAGGGACAAGCTGAAGAGATACCCCAAGAATTCTGTTCAGTGGTTCAAGAACTTCCTCTCTAATACTGCTTGAAAAAACAAGAACTTGAAGAAGTTAAGATTTGTTGGTCGATCTCACGAACAGGCACTAGGAGTTAGGATTACAGTTCATTTTTATCAGCATGTGGTACACACAGGATCAATTTTTGCGATTGCAGAAGTTCTTGATTTGTCATAAGCACTTGGGGGTGTATTTATAGTTGAAATGTGGTTTAGGTTTTATGTTAGTATGGTTTGCGTAGTTAGAGGATCTGTCGTGCTCTTTTTATTTTAACTTTCACCATCAATTCCCTTAAAAACTGTACCGCTCGCATAAATCAACTGATGTGAGATTGTTCTACCTTAACCAGAGTTATCGAATTCGAGTCTTGGATACGCAGCTGCATTAAAACTCGGTTGAGAGAGTTTTATCGCCTTTGTGGTCCTGTCTGGCTCATCAATATACTTTCATCAGTATTTTTATTTAATTTTTTCTCTAAATAGAACATATAAAATTTAATTGACTCTAAAATTTATACTTTTTTTCTTGTATCTTCTATCTATTCCAAAGTTGAATAGAGAAAAAACAAAAACAAACACGAAAAATGAATCAATTCTAGAAATTAAAGGAAAAAAAAGTAGAAACAACAAAAGTACATTTTTTTAATAAAATTAGATTTAAACTTAATTTATGAGTCTCTGTATTTTTAATTGAATTGAGCTAGATAAGCTTAATATTTAAGTAATATTATCTATGAAAAATTCTGATTATCATTGAGGTCCTGTACTCATATTATATTATAAATATTAAATTTTAAATTATATATATTATATATTTTTATATTTTATATTTTTTTCCAAAAATATAATTTTAGTGTTAAAGGAGAGATGAAAATTTTTCTTATATCTGTCGAAAACAGGGTGGGCCTGACATAGCGATGAGTGCAGGATTTGGGAATAAGAATGGAGAAGATTTCCGAACATCTCATCCTCATTGTAATCTCTAATAGTTGGAGATTAATGTAATTTGATTTTTTTTTTCTAATTAAACTCTCTATTTAATTCGAATTTATCAATAATTATAGAGTTGCATTTAAGTTGCTCTTACACAGATCAATTTGCTTTGTATTAAAAGATTCTACAATCTGCATCACTCATAAACCTGCGCATGCAAATTTTCTTATATGATATCATAATCATTGAATCTAACGACAATGGATCTATCCTTTAACCTTTAATGTTCGAAACTCACACATATACACAGAGACTCATAGATTTTTGCAAAATATACATGAGCTCATGTCCTTAAATGAGAGTCATTTAACTTATCGGCAATGAATTTTTCCACAACCTATATATTTCTTTATACTTTTACAAATATAAAGTGCATATGCAAATGTGAGAAATCTAAGTCAACAGATATAAAAGATAAATGGACAAACAAAGTCAACAAATTTGCAGTTTTGCACAGCAGTGCAACCAATTATCACAAAAATTTGCAGCATAACTACTCTCTTAAACAGGCTTACTTCAAAAATTTTGAGAGGCTTCGTACACATCACCAAATTCCCAATCTGCAGGAACAACATTATCAGACTGCACCATTTTACCATCACTGGTACTCACTCTAAACGACAAGCTTTGACCTTTTAATTGTGATGAAGTTTGCCAGTTCTCCCCCCAGTTTCTGCTCATCTGCAACCATTCTGTCTCTGAACCTTTTATCTTAACATCCACAACATTACCAGCTCCTCCAACGTTGTACACCAAAACCAGTATCCACGATGGATTCCCCTTTATCTCAAATTTAACACCTCCTTTCTTAACGCAAGGGATTCGCCGGTAAAGGACCGGGACAATTCCGGCTTTATACTGAGCTATTTTCAGAAACATTGGTTCTGATAAGTCAAAATGTTTCGATGGTGGGTTACACCAGATGTCATAACTCTTGGTGTAATTAGGAGGACAAAAGTTTGTTGCAGTTACATGAATGGTGCCTTTTAAGCACCATGTTGTGTTATGGCATCGTATCTCATAGCAGGCACCACATGATAGTCCATCGTTGAAGAGAGCTGTACTTAGAGCTGTTGTTTCTAGGCCATAACCTTGTTCGAAAAGATCTCCATAGCCACAAGCTCCATCTGCAATCACCATAACCAAAAGTTTGTTTCAACAAGAGTTTTCTTTTCATCATGCAAAATGTTTTTTCATGAATACGATCCTAGCAGGCACCACATGATATTCCATGTTCTTTCTCATTTATTAGTATAATCTACTTTAATAAAAAAGATATTATTGTAAATAAAAAAAGAAAAATCATTATGCTACTTAATTAATGTTTTACCAAGTGGACCCGGAAATATTCGAAATGTAAACAGAAAGAAATGCAGAATCAAGAGAAATTTAGAAAGAAATCGGTATAGAAAGAAATGCAAATCGGTTTGAAAGCTCAAACCAAACCGAATCAGTGACCGATTCATCGGTTCGACCGGTTAGTTCGGTCTAATTTTTATAACACTAGCTAATAGTAGTAACCATGGCTACAACATTCATGTTAAACATGGAATAAGCAGAATGCAACTCACAACATCTCAGCAAACTTGTGTTTAGCTGAAAGTTATGAAATTAGGTCAAATTCTTCAGAAGTTGGCCAAACTATTATTTTGTTAGAGCAGAAAACTTGAATTTAGTTTGTTGCAATCGTTTATCGCCTTATGATCATGAATTGGTTTGTTCATTTTCTGCTAAAGACGACTTTGGCCTATAAACTTGGGTCACTTACATATATACCCTAATTATCTTTTTTAATAACAAATTTTTTCAAAATCAAAACTTTTTTTACAATAATCTTTATATTTACAATGCATATGACACTGAACTGTAATATTCCTATTTTTATGATTCTTCTATTGCATTGGGCATTGATATAATAAGCTAATATCATTCACTACATTATGATCAATCTTTCAAGTATGTTTTAGAAGTAATTTTAAAATATTTCTCATTGTAATTTTATTTAATTACATTTCGTGCCATTCTCATCAATCAATTACTTGTTTCGAACAAAATACTGTTGCCTAAGTTTTCATATTCAGATTTGTTACTTGATTTCACAAACATTTTAAAAAATATGATAAGACCTTCAACACAAAATCCTATATGTTTGATTGTCACTATTACTTGTCTTAAGTTATGTATTTAATATTCTTATAGAATAATTGTTCATATGATAAATTAAATATTGATGAATGATAAATCATGTGAAATCAACTATCAGTTTCAAGATTGAATATTTAGAGTTTGCTCTTGATTTATATATTTGAAGTTTATAAACAAGATTTAATATATAATTATTAATATTTTTCTTAAGTGATATATATATATTTTTTCAAAACCAAAAACATAGTTGGTTTGCCAATTATTTTTAAGTGTTATATAAAATTTATAAATATATAAAAAATTATTATATCATGTTAGAAGTTTATAATAAGTTTAAATTAATAAAATATTTTTTTATTTATAAATTTACAAATATACCTCACTATTAGGATAAACAAAAGTGTAACATTTACATAAAATTAATATTCAGTTTATAATTATAAAAAATTGATAAAAATAATTTTTACAAAATAATAAACAACATAACAATTCAACATATATTAAGTTATAAGTTTATACTAAGTTTAAATACATAACAAATAGATATAAATTCATGTATAAAACTGTTTATTATATATCAAAGTTAGAAGTTTCTAACAAGTTTAAATTGATTGAATATTTTTTATTTTTATTTAATAATTTACAAGTATATCTCATTTTTAGGATATATAAAGTTGATAAAACATTTAATTTGAAATTATAAAAATGATTAAAAAATAATCTTTAATTTATAATAAGTTTAAAATATACAAAATTGATATAATATCTACATAAAGTTAATATATAAATTAAAAATTATAAAAATTTGAAAAAAAAAATCTTTATAAATCAACAAACAACATAAAAATTCAGTGTATATCAAGTTAAAAGTTTGTATAAAGCTTAAATATTTAAAATAGATATATATTCGTGTATAAAATTGTTTATACATATATAAGTTTTACGTAAGTTTATATTACAGTTAAAATAACAAAAAAACTGCACCGTATGAATTGTAATAAATAAAAGAAAAATCTTATGGAGTGTAATAAAAAAAATTAAAAAACGTATTATTTGTAAAAACTTTAAAAAATCAAAATTTCTGTAATAAAAAAATAAAAAGTGATGTAGAGTATAATTAATCCCATAAACTATATTAAAACCCTGTTAAATCAAAAACTATATGTCACAACTTCAATTGAAACTCTGTAACAAATCGCACATTAATCATCTTTCTCTAAAGATGTTTCTTCTCAAAAGGCTTACAAAGATACAATAAATATGGGCAATGAAGATTGATTTTCAGCTTCTTGCACACTTTTTTTTGTTTCAATTATGAGTTTTATCTTAGCGTGTTCTTAATCGTGTCAGTTATTTTTTTCAACCAATTAACATCATTTATACCATAAATATTATATAGTTATTTTTTTCTACCAATTAACTTCATTTATACCATAAATATTATAAAAATTTAATTCGTGTTATTCATATCGTGTATAATCGTGTGCTTGTTAATCTTATGATCAGATCAGAATTGTTAAACCCTAATTTTATCACTAGATGCAAAAAATAAAATCCTGAGAGTACTCTGAGTTATAACCAGTTTTATCATAATCGAACTGATGATCGAACCAGAAAAAGATTGAGTGGTTGGTTCATTGGTCAAATCAGTGGTTCACTGATCGAACCAATAATTTAAAAATAATATAAATAAAAAAATATATATAAATATAAAAAATTATTATTATTTTTCAATATTTAAAACTGGTCTGACTTATCAGTTCACCGATTGAACCGTTTAGTTCGTCAGTTTTTACCAGTTTAATGTCAGTTTGCGTACGGACCTGTTTGAACGATAAAATCGGACCAAACCAGTAATCAATTCACTGATTCACCGATTCGATCAGTCAATTCGATCCGTTTTTTATAACATTGGTTACAACATCGTTGAGTTTGTTTACATCTTAGATTAACAGGAAGCTGAAAAGGCTGAGTTCAGACAAAAGAAGGCATATTTTTTTTTGGTCAAGCTGGAAAGGCCGACGTTCAGACAAAAACAAAAGAGTGAGGAGCAATCCATGCGAAATAACGTAGATCCAACGCATTGATTTTTGCTTTGCTACGAGCCAAGTGGTCCATTCAACACTAACAACACTACTTAATCACTGTCATTAAAAGTTGATTATTCTCTCTAATCACTTTCTAATTGCCAACTTCTGTGCCTTTTTAACAAGTTTAGGAATCCGGATTAACAAATAATACAACACTTTTGAAGTGTTTTACACGTCTCACTGGTAATGCCACCTAATATTGGAATCATTCTTCCATTTTTATATAGTTGGTCAATGGCTTAACATCATTGAAATTGATTAATCATAAGTTTGTTTATTCCAAATTTTTGGATCTCATCTCTCAACTGCCATTTCCATCTCTTCCATTCTACTCAATTTCGTCTTGACCCACCTTTTTTAATCTTGGTTTTGCAATGTGGCTTCTTTATAAAGACTTAATAGATGTCACAAAAAGATTTAATAATTTTTGTAAAAATAAAAATATACAAATTTAAAATAGTACAAAATAAAGAACAACACGACGAGTGTTACTAAAAAAATACGGTAAAAAGAACCACAATATAAATGGAGTCTGCTAATTTCGGGAAAAAAAAATCCAATAATAATGATTGGTCCAATGCCACAAAATCGACATAGCACAATTTCATGTGTCGGTGCATCACTAATTGTTCATGCAAAGACCAACAAATAAAAAACACCACTTAAAATGGGGTGAATTTTAGTGTGAGGCTCCTATTATAAGGGACTCAATGAGGCAAAATTTTTGGACCATTAGATTGATTGTGAAATAATCCTAGCCATTGGAAATATTCAGTAAAGGTGTATGAGACATGGTGTATGGAATAACAATTTGATTAACTCAAAAAACAACTCAATCGATTAATAAAATAAATGAACCAAAAGTGGTTCAGTCAAATAAAAACCAAAAACACTTAAACCCTTTCATTGAAACATTTCAAGGCTTTAGAACACTAAAACAGAAATTCAACCCAAATCAGAAAATCAACCCCCATTTCATGACGAAGAACGCATAAGTTGATCGTGTCCCCGTTGGCGTTGGAGATTAATTTGTCTCATCAAACCCATATCGGAAACGCACATCTTCCACTAGATTTTGAAGGACAAAAAGAACGCGAAAATCTTCTCATAAGGAAAACGGTAAGCAATTCTTGGTTTCTTTTTTCCTCATTCCGGTTGTTGGGTTTTTGAAACAAAGAAGACTATTATTTTGTAATTTGAGATTTTGAAGTTATTTAGGGATTGAAATAGAGTTAGGGGTTGGAAGTGATTTTCGGTTTGGAACTTAGTAAGGATTGGACAGTTGATTTGTGTAATATTTTAGCTTCATTATAAATTTTTAGTAGCTTTTGTTATGCTGGAGGGTTGTTGGCTCTCTGCCAGTGGAATTAAAGTGTATTTACTGGGCAAAATGTTATAGAGTTGTTAATGTTTGGTAGTTTTAATCCATTGTTGTCCCATGTTTGCATTTGAAATTAGTACATTTAAAAGTGTTTGATATTTCTTATTTTTCATAAATTTCAGTTTTGTTAGAAGTTGAAAAAGATTACTCAGACATGGAAGAAGGTAATGATGAAGGTGTTGAGAGAAACC
>CANYCX013064483.1:0-13106 GCA_948193385.1 Breynia disticha f. nivosa | reverse complement strand
TTACTAAAGCAATGAGAACAAAATGATATTATTTGTGATAGTTTTTAGTTGTGTACTAAAATGGTGTTGAGATCATGTTGGATACAAAGTCCAATGCGATAAGTTTAATGAGGACATTAATAATTGCAATTGGATGTGTGCAACAAAGTTGAAAGAAGTTGTGTAACTATTTCAATTGTTGTGAAATTTACGTTGAATGGATTTAATCAGGAGGACTAGTCTAATTTCTAGGCTCATAAATCTTGAAGGGAGATTTATATTGAGAGAATGTGTCTCACAATACAAAGTTGTTAAACTTAAGAGTGTTTAAACTTTGTGAGTTAGAAATGAATTAAGGTGAATTTAGTTATTCTTATTTGTGTATTAGTAATACACGAGTGGCGAGAATTAAGCGATCTAGCTTGATAAGAATAATTTATGAGTTAACTTTGAAAACGAGTTTCAAGTAGCTATATCAAGAATTAGTTAGTCTTGATAATAGTTTTTGTATCCACATTTGACTATATAGAGAAAATGATTAAGTGTCGTACTCTATGGTAGTCCATGTATAGTATGTCTTGTTTAATACGAGAGTGCAACTTGTTGAAGTGCAAAAATCTTGTTGGGTACAAGTGAGTGACTTGCGATACAGGTTTAAGACTTGTTTAGTACAAGAGATGGTTCTGCTATGCTAAAAGGAGTATTAGCTAGAAGTAGACAAATCTAATTCGTGAGCAAGATTATGCTTGTGAAACGCTAAAATGTTTGTATAGCATTGTTAGAGGATCTACAAGTGGAAATAGTGTTGCATGGTTCTTACATAAACCAAGAGGGCAGGAAGTAAGAAAATAAGTTTTCCATGTATGAATAGTTAAAATTATTATATGAAGACGAGTTTTGAAAAGATAGATTCTGTGTAATATCTATTGTCCAACGGCCTCAAAAATATGTGACGATCTTAGAAAATAGTCATAATCGATAGCTTAAAGGAATTAATCGAATGCAAGTATCATTTGAGTTAAAAATTGACTTTATTGCATAGGAATTACGAACTTAAAGTTCATTTATAAGTCCACGAGAGATTTTAAAGTAGATCTGTTCGTTAAAATCTCGTGCTAAAGGAAATTTGTTTCTTGAGAATTGGTGACGTGACAAATGTCTATGTGACATATAGCATTATACGTAAGATTAAAGCTTTCGTGTGATGTAATTTTATAAATTTGCGTTCATAAGTTGAGAATATATCACGGCACTATTGAGTATAGTGTGTATAAGCCGACCAAGGGATGAAAAATGATTAAATTGAAATTGATCTCAATTTTTCTTATATAGCAGTCAAGAAGATTTCTACAAGTTTCCTTCTTACTTTGATATTATTGTGAAACATGTGTCATAGCGTTTAATTTGATTAGTTGACCAAATAGGCTGCACTAGCTACGAATGGGCAAACGTTAACTCTTTGGTTAGATGTTATGACATAGGGTGGATCAATAGTAAAGGAGGAAGATTATTTATGAAGATATCACTAGAGTTCATATAACACAGGGCCCGAATTACTGTGTTCTTGTGGAAAATTTGATTAATGTGGTTAATCACTGGTTTCTACAAGATATGTAATTAGTATTTATAACAAAATTTCGTGAGATTAAAACGAGTTGAAATTGGTGATATTAGGAAAGTAATCTAGAGAATAATCATGTTTAGCCGAAAATAAAAAAACGAGTAATTTTCTATTTTACTTGAGCTGTTTAACTGCCAGAAGCTCATTTCGTTGAAGATCGCGCGTCCGCACTATATAAGATGGAAAAACGATCCCTAAAGAAAGAATCTGTACTCGTAATCGCCATGTGCGAGTGGGAGATGAAAGGATAATTATTCTGCCCGTGACGTTTGAGTTGTCAAATAAATATAATTAAGTTAAGGGACTTAATTATAATTTATTTGATAGAAGGATTAAATTAGAAACACTTTTAATTTAGGGATTAAAGTGTAATTGTGCGTGGAAAGGTGTCTATTCACCAATACGTACCTCTACTTCTATATATACACCTTTCATTCCTCATTCTTCCACACACTAAGAAAGAGAAAGTGAGAGCACTCTGTTACACAAAATAACCACCTTGGTGGTTCTCTCTCGGTGGTCGGTTTTCGGTGTAGGATCAGGTACGAAATATTTCTCGTATCATGACGCGTCTGCGCCTGTGAATACGAGCGTACTCTCAACGAGGTATCGTTCATCTTCCGCTGCAACAAACAGAGTTCCAGGTTTGCGTTTTCTGTTCGTTTGATTTCCGCTTTAATTAATTATGTGTTAATTAATTAGTTTTATATATACATATATGTTGTATATGCGATTTCTTTCAATATATATATATATATATATATTGTCCGTATAATATTACTATTTTATGGGTTCCGAGTTTGATTAGTGTTTAGGGTTTCGATTAATTAATTGCTCATTGCTTGTCATAGCCTTGACCTAAACCTCACGTCATATTAATTCATTAGTATTTGATATTTAATTTTTTATTTGGAATTCACGAATTTAAATGAAAATGATAATATTTAAAGTTATAAGAGTATTTTAAAAGTATTTAGTCAGTACAATCATATAATATGATTTGTTCTGACAATAGAATAAAAGTATAACGAGATATTATACGAAATAAAATAATTTCATAAACTATATACAAAGGATTAAAATAGAACAAAAGAAAGAGATTAGATTAAATGTAAAGTTTTGGAAAAAGAAATGGAAAATGAAATGGCCGATTCTAGAGATTTGGAAATTTAGTGACAATAACTCAACTATTAAACCAGTTCGAGTTTACATTAAAGATTGAACATGCATGAAATTCCGTAAAACCCATTAACTCAGCCGGGCAAACGGATTTGCATTATTTTGACAATATTTAATAGTTATTTTATCTTAAATTATAATATTTATAATTATTTTCATGTAATCATTATTCTTCTGGTACAACCTGTGATACGACCCGATTTCCAATCCGCGTCACTACTTTCTTTACTTGAAGGAAATCCTTTCTGTTCTACAAAGTTTCATCAGAAAACAACCATAAATTCATTAAATTAACAATCAAAAGTTTCACCATCAACCCTTGAATGAAAATCTTACACATTGTTCTCAAATCTAGGAAAATCTGATATTCAAGTTTGATTCAGTCATGATTTTTTTTTGTGAATTTTTTAAAATAATAAATATATTGTTAATTAATGAAATTTAATAGCATACAACACACATATGTCAAGTTTTTTTTTTAGAATTTTACTTTGTTTGAATTGAATTTGTGTATTGTAAATGAAAATTCAAACACTGAATTTGAATTTCCCTCAAATGTAAACTTTTTTTCAATATATTGAAAGAATTAAATAATTATTTATAATTTCTTGAACATATTTTGATTAAGACTTCTGAAATGAGAGATTTTGTGAAAATAAACTTTTATTTAATTAGCATATATTTGTCTCAAGATCAAAATACGAATTAACAATAAGCTATATTATTTTTATTTTAAAATAGAAAAAATTATAAAAAATATTATTTTGCTTAAATGATAAATTTGTTTCTATTTTAATTAAATAAAAAATTCTAGATAAATTGTCGACTATTATGGATAGTACATGAGAGTTTCTTATACTTATTAGTAGGAATAAGTTCAATTTCGAGTTTAATGTTTTGTTTGGATTCATTTTTTGTTCAATTTAGTGTTTATCATTTGAATAGTATCTCAATTAAGGTGTCATTTAGCACGCTCATAAATAAAAACTTATGTGTCACTACTTGTGTTATATTAGTAAAAAAATTTAAATCTTTTACATTAGAACGTTAAATTTAAATCTTTTACATTCGTAATTTCAAACGACATCATTTTTTTATGATAATTAGGATTAAATTATCCAATAACTCAAAATTAAAAATCTCAAATTTTTGACTCACTCTCTTATTCTTCAACACTCACAAAGACGATTCTTTTTGGATGAAAACTGTAAAAAATAACTTCGTTTCATTATAAATAATCAATTTTACTATTAAAAATGAGATTTCATGCATGCTTTTTTAGATTAAACCTTAAATTGAGTTACCACGAAATGTTAAGCATCAAATTGAATAAAAAAAATTAAATTCAATATAATACTTTAAACAAAAAGTTAGTCTTAAAATTAAACTCTATTCCCTTATTAATATAAAATGAAAGTTTGATTTAGTTTCATCAAGCATTGCACATCTAAACAACTGCAATGCCTCCTCATCTAAACTCCATCCTCTTTGTTCAAACTTGATTTGTTCTTTTAAAATCATTATCCCTTCACAACATGTCAGGGAAAAAAAGATCTATCTTTTTATATTTAAGTATTTTAACAAACGGTTTGGAAAAAAATTCGAAATACATGCTAGTTGCTAACTTGATCAAAAAATCATCTTATCTAAGTTCTTAGTGAATAGAATAGTGATGGAAGAGACATTGTTGAGATGAGAGATGAGAGATGAGGTGATTTGTGGGCTACTTCTGTTTCATTTCTTCTGCTAAAAAACGGTTGCTTTCCAAATATGTATTTCTGGGAAAACGAATTCGAGTCTTCCAAAGGAAAACTTGCAATATCATTAACGATATCGAATGTTTGAGATGTACAAACGCTCAAGATTGTCTTGACAAGAAGTCAACTTCGTCTTCGACTATTTCGAACCATGCTAGAAGAGCAAATCAAGACACTCCGATCCAGAGAACCAGTTTGCTTGAGGTTTCTGTGGTCTTACAACTCTAAATAGTTTTTCTATTTCCTATACCTGCTATGGAGTTACCTTCACCTACTTTTTAGGCAGGAACTCTCAAGCTCGTACTGGAGAAACTGGACTATATTCATATCGTAATATGTATCTATGGCTGAAGATCATTAACTGCTTCCCCTGCAGATTCACAAAAAAAAATATCACCTTATTACTTCATATATCAAAATACAGATTTCAAAACAGTTCAGTGCTTACCATGCATTCTCTTGAGGAAACGTTCAAATTCCATGAAGTTGTGTCTCTCCATCAGATGGGGGCTGAGCCTCAGGTAGGTAAAATACGAAAAATGTCTCCCATCTGGATCATTCAAGGGCTTGGCATTCTCCAAAATCTTGTTATAAGAGACCCTATCATGACATGGAAGAGTATTCTCGCTGGTAATTTGTAAGCCATCGTCCCATGCAGCATTCATCACCTGAAAAATAATTATGAGTCCCATGCGAGAAAGAATTAGGAATTATGGATTGTACGTAGTCAATCTGAAGTGGGATCTGAAAGCTTTCTCCAACTTTTCCTATATAAGGAAATCAGTCCTTGCAAATAAATCCATCAGCAAGGCACAAAATCTAACCTGACCTGAAAATATTACAACTCATGTAGGGAGAAAGATCAATCAGTCTATGCATTTACTGGCACATTTTTTTGGTTCGAAGATTTATGAACAATCAAGGACAGACTCAGGAATATATTACAGTAGGAGCACCGAATTCCGGAAAACTGATGACTGCAATTCCTAACCGACATATTTGACGATAGTCAATGGGGCATCACTCACAATCAAAATAACGGAACCTTCTACGATAAAGGGTTTTTCCATATCCAGAAACTTTGTACAAACATATTGCATTTGAAGGAATTTGAACGTCTTTCTAATTTCGTTTCCAAAATTTTCAAAGTTTAACGGGGAAACTAGTTTTTTTTTTCCTTCCCATAGGAAACCTAGAATTCAGAAATCAAATTCTGTAAAAGAGCAACAATGCTGTTTTGTAGGTTGTGATTAGCAGTATATTGATGGTCAGGCTCAACTCTTTCCCGTGCTGACATATATTCACAGACAACACACATGTACTATAACTAATTCAATGAAAATCCAACAAATAACAAAGAAATCACTCAACAAGGCTTGTGACTAGCGATAAAGAAATATTAAAGCAGAAAAGGGGGTTCTTACTTGCCATGCTAATCCTGCAGAGTCAGAAAGTGCTTCTACATAATCCATTTGCTGGTCCAACGACCTCAATTCAGAGCATGAAAAGTTTAAAGCTGCTCCATGCTTCTTTAACATGGCAGTGATTGTAGCATAACCATCCCGATTTGATGGATTGTAATACCCAGCAGTTAATTCAGCAGCATGACTAGATGTTTTATACCACCAGTGGAAGCCTGATAGCTGCTCGGCAATTAAAATGTAGCAGAGAGATTTGATCAAACCATAACAAGCTTTGTAACTCACTTTCAAATGCTCTCATCCTCATAAATCTTCTCAAATATTTCACATTGGCATGATTAAGGGCAATAATAAAAGAATTCTTCATTGCAATAATATCATCAGACAGCAATTTATCTCAGGTAAATGAATCCAGAAAGTAGACTCACCTTTGCTGCTATGCAATGGCCTTCAAAGGCCAATTTTGCCAGGGACAGTATCCGATCTCCATGATCAACTAAGGTTCGGGAGTACCAGTTAAGGAAGAACCTTCCATAGTAGCCATCATAATCCCCTCCATCACAGAAAAAACCTGTGTCATGTGGCTGGGAATTGTAGGAACCAGCATTCTCTGGTCCCCTAGCCCAATAATGTTGTCCTCTTACTTCTGCTGCCTTCCGCAAGCTTTTCAACAAATACATATCATAACACTGCAAAAATAATTCATAACCATGCAGTGATAAGAATTAACACAAACTTGTGTAACCAAGTACGTAATAAAAATATTCAGCTGTTGGATTCACAGATAGTGAAGCAAACGTTATGATGCAGACAGTGCGTGTTTTAATATATCCAAATACCAAATTTGGGAAAAGCAGCTCAATTGCAACCATGAGCAGTTACAGTGGAATTGTAGACAATACTATTCATTGATACAGAAGTTGGAGATAGTCAATAGTCATTGCTTTTCTGATTTCTCTTCACCTAATCAACTACAAAGCCGGCTCTGACATTCTCTCTTCAGTACCGAAGCAGATTTGTGATCCACCATCTGTTTCTAATTATATTTAAGTGGCTCAATGGTCACAGCAACCTCGATGAATTGCGAGTTATATGACCAAAACTCATATAATAAGCAAAGCCTGATAAACTGAGAGAGCAATTGTGTATGTATTCAGGCAAATAATTTTTCAGTGTTTTCTCTTGTTGCAAGAGCAAGGTATGCTAACGGTAACATGAAAAATGAAAGTACATGGGAAGTTGATAAAAAACATACAACTGTTAAAAGAAAAATAAAAATTACCTGAAATTCACCAATGCCAGGGTATCTCCAACCGTGCTTAACGGGACAAGATGGGTATCGGAGCTCCCCACATGGGCCAAGCCCTAGCTCAATCATGGAAATGATGCCATCCTCAAAAAGTTCATCAAACTCTATGCGAAAGCTTCTCATGTAGTCAAAGTATACCTACAGAGCAATATAAAAGAATAGAATGAACACAAGCAGCAATACAACTTCTCACAGTTATACTGTAGTTATTGTTCCAAGGCATAAAATGCATCCATTTCCAAATTCATGACATACTCTACTTCCCAGAATATAACCGATGCAATTGCTTCCAACATGTATCAGAAGGATTAGATCTTCCACGTATTCACTATTGCCAGTACCAATGAGAATTTTAAGGCTTGTTAGCAGGAAAAAAATTTACATGAGGACAGTCCTAAACAATTTGAAGGGATTTAAAATAAATAGTGTTGACAGTATAATAGAACCACGAAACAGTTTTTTTTTTCTTGAATAAGAACCAAGAAACAGTTAAAACAAAAGAAAAAAAGATGTGAAGGATTTTAATACCTCAGCTGCAGTTCGACCTCTTAACACCCGTTCTTTGTCAATTCCCCATGAGAGACATTCTGGATTGCGTCTTCCCTCTCGATCAGTGAAAAATATATCAGGATTACTTCGACCAATTTCTGCCACCCAATGTGGCAATGGAATACAAACATCATCGCCAACGTTACCACCACATTCATGAAAGGATATCACAATCTGAGACAGAGTAAAACACCTCAACTTAGCATTATAGGCATGCCCAACCCCAAATGAGGAGAACATTGGTATAACCTAGCAGAACAATAAATGTCTTTTACAATTCACCTGTAACTTTAGCTTGAGCTCACGCACTATCTGAAAGAGCTTTTTGTAACCATTCCAGTTATACTCCTGTGGAGAATGTGCCTCTACTATTCCCCACCAACAATTGACCATAACACCATCAACGTTGGCAGATTTAAGTACCCGCAGTTGCTTTAGTAAACCGTCTGGGTCAACCAGCTCACATTTCACATTTATGACTCCTAACTGAAAATAGGACAATATGAAAAGTACGCAATGTTCAAAAGTACTATATGGACCTAACAATTGACATTTTCCTCGTCACACTTGCGTTCATGAAAACATTTCATATTTTATTGATAATGAATAATCTTTAAGAAGTAACCAAGGTAGGTGGACGATTCAACACAATATATTAAAGTAACTTACAGGCAGTATCACATAAACAGGTACATAAGTAGTGCCAGCAAAATCTCGCTCCGGTAGCTTTGAAGGTATGTCGAGAATCTATAAAAAGGAATAGGAAAAGTGAAAAAAAAAAAACACCATAGTAACCATTGAAACAAAAAAGGAGTACTTTTATCCAAAGTTGAAGTCTTTGAAAAAGATGAACCATTAATTCTTTCCCCATACATGGTATGATTTAACATGATACAACATGTCAAATTCCAATTAAAGATCCTAAGTTTAAATATGCAACATAAACAAAATAAAATCATGTCATTGATATTGGAAAGCATAATACCTGCTTGTCGTTAATAGAATCCATGGGGCCACCAACAAGAGAATGAGGCACAGTCTGTTTTCCCTCGCCCACCATTCCCGGATTTTGTGGCTGCACACCAGCAGACACATCATGAGGGGATGGGTTGGGTGTATAAACTCCTTTCATGCGACATGAATTATACTCAACTGAGGTTTGATAACCAGGAGAGACTCCTCTAAGGGTAGTAGGAGGATTGTTCTGCTGTGAGACCAGATGGGAAGATGATGAATTCATAGCGGTAGAAGTCCCACTAACAGGTCTTGAGCCCTGAAAAAGTTTAAAACGGTAACACAATCATTCAATATTTTCTGCAACCACATAAAAAATCCAGAACCAGTAATTGAATCAAAACCTGAGATCTCGATGGATATGTAGTTCCATCTGGAAGGACAACCCAGCCAGCTTCCCTGGCCAAAGCAGCAATGACATCATTAATGTCAGCTCTAACCCTAAGATTATAGTTTCCATGTCTCCTCAATCCCGCCAAGATCCTTGCAGTGATTGCTCTTCGATGTCGCTCTCTTAGCTTTGTCCTCTCTTTTTCTTCAACCGGTCTACACCTGCGAGCTCCTACTCCAGGAGTGCTAACCTGTTCTTGCATCTGTTGATGATGGAACTGATTATTACCACTGTTTGAAGCAATTTCATTAACTCTCCCCATCATCTGAGAATTCATATTCTTCTCTACTTCCTCATCGTCTTCATCATCTTCCTCTTTAACATCCATATCCATTTCTTCATCGTCATCATCATCTTCGCCAGCTCCTATTAACTTTTGCAAATCTGTTGCCATAATTACTCAAATAACATAAACCTCCAAGCTCAATCGCAACTTGATAGAGATTATCACCACCAAAATATGCCAAATATACAAAATTCTACAACTTTATAAACAAAATGAAGCTCCACAACAAATGTTTGTCCACGCCATACTCCATCTCTAAAGCTCCAAACCTACGACTGCAACAAAATATCAATTCAGCTATAGAAAAACAAGAACGCAAGTTTCCTTTCCAAGTCAACAAACATTAGAAAAAATTAAATCGAAAGCTTTATTTTACACACCCAAACATACAAAACCATGTAGACAAAAATCTACCAGATTTTATGCCACAGAATCTCAATGCAACTGTCATTATTTCTTACAATCTGATTAATCACTAAAAAAATTCATATAAAACAGGGAAATTGAGCACTTTTCAATAAAAACAATCACTAAACTAACCAAATTCACCATTTTAACCTGAAGTCCACCACAAAATCTCAATGCAACTATCATTTTGTAATCAAAGAATCACTAAAATTTCATGTAAAACGAAAGCAATCTACTAATTCCCATAAAAAATCATAACTTAATCAAATTTCAACATATTTAACATAAAAATATCACCTTTGAGCAAAAAAGCATATACCCAACAACAAAAAAAACCCTAATTTAGCTGAAAATGACGAAAATTGCTTGAACCTAGGAAAAACGAAGGGGTGGAAGGTATTCCGGCGAGGGAGGGTGTCCGGCGGCGGAGTAGAGGGAGGCGCGTGGAGGAGAGTGGGAGAGGGAGGTTGGCTCGTGCGGAGCGTGTGAGAGGGAGGGAGAGAGTGAAGTGCGGAGGACGAGACACGTACTACACGTGTTAAGGAGCCTTCTCTGCGGGCCCACTTTTCACGTGCTTCACATTACATTTTGTTTTTCTTGATGCATTGCCTTGCTTGCTTTATGTATTTTCTTCCTTCACTATGTCAAATTAAGCAAACACATTTATGCTTCACATATGGATTCAACAACTCCTTCATCTCCTCTTAATCACTTACTTGATCATAGTTTAGCAATATAATTTCAAATCACATAGTGTCATTGTCTAAGTCTTTCAAACCGTTTATGCAAACGATTTTGATTAGAAAATATATTATTCGTTTGAATAATGTAACAATTATCTTAAAAAGAAAATGATATATTGATGAGAAAAACTGAAAGTAATCATCAATTGTGTATAACAACATGAGACAATGAAAGAGGGAGAAATCATAGGAGTGATGTCAAAATAAAGATCGTTATCTCGGTTAAGAGACTTCAGCATTATTGATTTTTATAACTATAGGGAGATTAGTCACATGCAGTTTTACAGCCCTCAGTTTAAACAAGAATTGAAGAGTTTCCAAAAAATAATGAAGGGTAAGCAAAAGAGTAGTGATTCTTTAGTAAATGTGATCGATGAGTATGGTGGTAATGTGTTTGTAGCTGCTACAAATGATCTTGTTAAAGAAGATCATAACTGTTGTAATTTAGATTTTATTACTGACATTCATATATGTGCAGAGATAGAATCTTTTTTCACACTTTGTAGGAAGATATAGATTTTGTTTGTATCCCTTTTGGGAGCAATGATAAGTTGAATATTGAAGACAAGGAAGAGTTCGCCTGAAGCTTAATAATAGTGTTGTCAAAACACTTACAGATATGACATTATAGGTTATATAACATTATAATCTATAACCGTATTTAAGTGAGTTAAATTATTCACCTTATCAACTGAAATACTCAAATTTCTCAGATTCCAATTATGACTTCATTGTCTAATTTGTTGTCCTATATATCAAACAAAGATTATATATAACATTATATATAACTCATCACAATTCAATAACACATATGCGTATATGAATATGAAATGTTTTCATCTATTTTACCTGTTAATCTCTATATGTATATGCACGTCTCTATATCAAAAGTTCCTACTCAATATCTATAACTTTTGAATCATTTCTTGAACTTACTTACCTCTTTATTTTTCTGTTCCTTTCCTTCCTTGATTTTTTGATCAAAATTGTTGAAACTTGTGTTTAGAGGTTTTGGAATGGTTTTTCTATGACTTTCTCTTCTATTTTAAGCTTCTGCCCCTTCTTATACGAATTTCTTAATACTCTAGCTTATTTTTCTTCTGTTTTATACATTTTTTGAAGCACAACACGACTTAATTTAATGCAGCACGATCCTTGTTAGCCATTCGATCACTGTGTAATGCACGACAGTCACCGTGTCAATTCCCTGTCTAGGATAAGATTCAGCAAGTCCTGTAACGCCCCGAAATTTAGCAAAATTTCGTATTAAAATTTAAATATTAAAATAATATACGAAGAAAATACAGGAAAATTTTTTGCAAATTATTTAAATAAATAATTGAGGGGAATTAATTGAGATTTACGATGATGGAGATTAAGAAAAATTTAGAAAGATTATGAATTTCAAAAATTTCAAAATTCAGAATTTAAAGTAGGTCGAGATAAAATAGATTACGAAGCAAGTTGGACCCAAGCCAATTAAATAACCTTAAAAACACATTCTTTCCGCCTTATTACTCCACTCACACGACACCACCATCTTCATCCTCCAATTCACAATATCTTTTCCTTAATTTCCTCCTCCACTAACCATCCTTCTCATATTATATGCTCATCTTCTTCTTCTTTGCTTCCACCATCAAAGGAACCTTCATCTCCTCCATTAGCAACTCCACCAAACCTCCAAAAATATCTGCAACTAAGAGGGATCCAAATATGGTTTTTGGTTTGCATTAAGGTAAGAATGTCTCTATCTATTTCCATTCCCGTTTTAGTTTGCAACCCTAACTTTAAAACCCCATAACTCTTTCGTTTTAGCTCCGATATGAGCGAATAAGAGCTTGTTGGAAAGCTCTCAACCTATACTATCCATTTTCACTTATGTGGAATGTTAAAATCATGATTTAGGTACTTGAAATCTGCTGGAAAAGTGACGAACTGTTTAGTGACGAGTTGAGGTTAGCAAAATCGAACTCTTTTGCGTGTTAGTTACTTGGGGTAAGTATATTTGGGCTGTGTTTGATGTATTTTAAGAGTTAAAAGCTGGAATATTGTTAGAGGTATGAGATGGAAGCAATGGTAGAAAAATGGTTAGGATTTTAAAGAGGGTAATTAAGAACAAAAGAAATAAGAAATGTCACAATAAGTGCATTCTTGCATTTTATTCATTAATAAAATTGTAATTGATGTGTCAATAAAATTGTTAATGGTAGGAAACGAAAATCACAGTGAGGGAGGTTTCTGACCGAATCGTTAGATGTTTCTTGAAAGGTAAGCAACATGAATGCTACTATTCTTAAACTATTCCTAAATTTGTTTGAATTGAATATGAATAATTATTGTTGGACATGTTGTTTTGTGGTTGGTATGGTTGATTTGATATGGTTGAAAATGTTAAATTTCTAGTATGTACATTGAAAGAAAATGTTGTAGTACTTATGGATGAGTT
>CANYCX013064132.1:0-10269 GCA_948193385.1 Breynia disticha f. nivosa | reverse complement strand
AGCTGGTTAACAAACTCTGCTCCTGTTAAGATTTCAGTTGTTCCGTATACGACATGCTTGACAGGTTGCTGACGCTGGGCGAACTCTTTTAAGCTTCCGTACTCCACGTAATTACCTCCGCCAATCATGAATACAATAGCTTCTTTAAATGGTCCTTTCAGATGTCCTGCGCTGGAGCTTGACTTGGGAGCACGAGGATCGAATAAGAGGTAAGAATCTATTTCTGGATTCGGCTTCCCCTCCATCAGAGCTTCCACAGTCCTTGTTACTGCTATCTGCGTCTCACCGGATAGTAAGTTCTTCACACCAGCTGTCACGGCATTTAATGAGTGCCCATATAGTTTTCCAGCCCAATCAACAATGTTACTTCTACTTGCAGAATTTGCTGATGCCAATGAAACATTTAGGGACTTGATTTTCTTCACATATTGGAATGCACAAGTATCAACCTCGGCTTCTCTAAGAGCAGTTTCCACTGCTTCAACATCAGATGGATTGATGGTTTCGGAAGATATCAGGTAAACAACTGCAAATCTCAGTTTGTCCATCTTGGTTCCTTTCCCTCTAAGCACGCTCAATAGTTCATTTCTATCTATGCCTCCCCTGACCATCATATCATTCTCCTTCTTCACGTAGGAATCAAGAGACCGCTCCTTGATCTCGCCTAATAACACAGTTGCAATATTCATATGTTTATCAATCACCTGCTTCCTCTCGGTCAACTCGGGTAGTGAGTTCACTGCATTCATCAAATGCTTAGTGTTTCCTATCAAATCTGTTCCATCAAACTCTGCCCCATCACTTCCACCAGTCCTCCGATTCACCTCATCAACATCCCTCTTGTACTTATTCAACTGTGTCTCAATTTCCACTGCAACTTCAGGAAACTCCAGGGATCCGCTTGCCACCCAGAATGGATCAGCACTGTCCAATTCATACGACTTCATCCCACCATTTTCACCTTGCACACTCAACCTATTTAGCTTCAGACCAAGCACATCATGCACAAGGGGACGATACCTAAAATCATGCTGTATCCCTATAGACAGCTCAAAATTCCGATCAAACAAGCACAAAATTGGCCTCTGAAATGAGCTAACATAACTGCCGCCTTCTGAAAACAAATTGTTCTTCGACAACAAATGATCTCTCAGCTTCTGATCTAAAGCAGATGCAACCATCTCTGCCGGCCCTCCACGTGGGCACCTAACCACTGGCACAACAGCCAGAGTCGCCAATACACAAAACAACCCACCAACAATCTTCTCGATAATCTCCTCAATCTCTCTATCCCCTGCAGACGGATCATTCAACTGAACATAACTAGAATTCTGCGCCAGAGAAAACAAATCATCCTCCAAAGTTACAAACTCCAAATACTGATCATGAATCTTCGAAATGCTATCAATGGACCCTGAATTCAATGTCCCCGACGCAAGATCCTCAAGCAACGGGCGAGGAATTGACGACGAGAAATTCAGGTGGAAATTATCATAAAGAGCACGAGAAGCATCAGCAATAATCCGCTGAATATTGCCTTGACTAGGTTGAACAAAATACACCGCAGGAACATCATGCACCGGTTTTCGATCCTTATCTATCAGAAAATACAACGTGACCCCATGTTTTCGCAGATCCTTGACATGAATCAATGGTGACAAAATGTTCTGACAGAACTTATCATAGATCAAGATCTTGTAGATTTCTTCATTTGCAGTCCCAGTTGCATTCACAGGTTGGTTCAGATTCAACATCCTTATTATACATTCTGAGCCCATAAAACATACAAATCAATTTCCCTCCAAATTTTTCACATTTATCACAATTAAGCATAATCAAACAACAAGATGCAAGCTTTATTGGTTCAGATTCGATTTTCTTATTTTACATTCTGAGCCCACAAATCACATAATTCAATTTCACTCCTTTTTTTGCAAATTTAACACAAAACAACATGCAAACTTTAAAGTAAACAACCAAATATTTGAATTGGAATTTTCTGGTTTTATGCGAAGATTCAAACTTCATGTATTGATTGAGAGAATTAGAGATCTAAAAAGAGAGAAACAAGTACCGGTTTGCTTCTGACGAAGATTAAGAGCCATTTCTGAACTTCAAGAAGTAATCTTTTTTTGCTTTTCCGATTCAATTTTAATTCTTCGGTTGATTTTGTGAATCAAAGAAATGTTTTTCTTCTTTTGAGTACTTGCTCGCTTGCTGCTTAATCGAAATCAGTGGATCGTGTACGATAAGTTCTATTACAATGTAACATGTCATTACCAATAAGATAACTCCGCGTCATCTAAGTTGAAGAAGACTAAATTAGTTAATGGCCGAAACCATAAGTAAAGTAAAACCCCTAAACTTTGAAAAATTATCCTTTAAATCCCCTCAACTTTGTTAACATCTATATATATAAAAGAAAGTCGTTGACATTGTCATTAATTATTGAAACATGTCAATTAAATAGAGAAATTGACATTAATGATGTTGAGGTATAATTTTTTTGCATTTTTTATTTTCAATAATTTCTTTTTTTCTATATCTATATATATTAAAACTAAATATATTGACATTATCTCTTTTCCAATTAATAAAATCTTATGTATAATTTTCTGGTAATTTTGAATTTTTTAATTAGTTTTAATATCATTGATGATGCCTAAATGTCAAATTTTAGAATTTTGAATTATTAGTTATATTTTTAATTTTTTAACATATTTAATTATTTTTAACACCACTTATTTGGTAGATTTCAACTAATTTGACTTACTTTTTAAAAAATTTATATGATGAAAAAATTAATAATTCTAATAATTTTCTAATATTTATTAAATATTTCCACTTAAAAAGATAAGTTCTATTATTAAACTAATTGCAACTAAATTTAATATACTTTAGAAAGATGTTATTGTCAAATTAGTGATGCAATTATTTTAAATTTTTCATTAAAAATATAGATATTAATTGACGAGTAAATAAAAAATAATTTAATAAAAAGATACTCATATGTAATAATAAAAATACAATATCACAAAATATGTTCTCTAGAAAAAAAATTTCAAAATATGTAGTGAGTATATATTTAATGAATAATTTTTCATTAATTTTTTTGTTATATTTTAAATTACAATTAAGTTTTTTATAAAATAATCTATAAATAAATACAATATAATTTTAATTAACAAAAAAAATAATTTATAATATACGGTCTTGCCACATCACGCAGGTCGAACTGTTAGTAGTCTATTAAGCCTAATGCTCCATTTGTGACGTCAGTAGAACAAAACAAAGTTTATGAACTAAAACACAACATTCCAAAAAGTTCAGTGACCATAAATGCAATTAAACCGAATTCGTTTCCAGTTATCGGCTCAAACTACTCACTTCAACCAATACCTCAATGCCACGTCAGAGCATGATGAAGCACAACTGAGACGATGATGATGATATACTTAAAGCATACTAAATGCTGAGGAACCATTTTAGCTAGATAGTATAGTTAAGAAACCACATTACAAAAACGATGTCGCTTTTGAGGAACAAATATTGGGTTCTAAGGCATGGCAAAAGTATTCCTAATGAGAGAGGACTCATCGTTTCATCAATGGTATTGTGTCTCATTTATGCTATCATGAGTGTTTGATTTTTCTGTGATTAATGGAGAAGTTGTAGCATAATGAGTTAATTTGGGCAGGAAAATGGTGTACTTGAAGAATACAAGTTGGCTTCTGAAGGTGTTAACCAAGCTCAGCTTGCTGGAGAATCGTTCATCAAAGTTTGTATTCTCCCTTAACTGTTGTACTTTTAGGATTTCGTTGGTTTTGGATTTTTTTTTTGGATTTCTTACATTAATGTGTTTACCTCTGTTGATTTTTATGGCTAAACGTGTTGAAAGTTGGAATCTTGCTTGATTTTTCTGATGCAATGAATATGAATGTTAGTTTCTGATATTATGATCATTCTATATTTCACTCAGCAAATTGAAACACAAGAAGAAAGTGGGGTTTTCCAATGATCATATTTTGTCGAATTTTGACAGAATAAAAGTAAATTTTCGTCGAATTTTGACGAAAAAAAGGTGTCAGAAAAACTGTCGGAAAAAAAATATTCTATTGAAATTTGACAGAATACTTCCGTCGAAATTTGACGGAGAATGCAGCTGGACCGGTGATTCAAATATCCGGAAAATTGGCCTCTTTAGTAATCTTTAGCATGTTGCTGTTTGTTGGCTGACCAGATAATCTCTTCAGGAATTGAAAGAAAATAACATTGCACTTGAAGATGTTCGCATTTGTTACTCTCCATTTTCAAGAACAGCCCATACTGCTAAAGTTGCTGCATCTGCTCTGAAACTTCCATTTGATGGTCCTCAATGTAAGGTAAAACCTAAGGAGCCTTTAAAAAGAATCTGAACTGGTAAATCTTCTTCTTTGCTTATGGACTGGCAGTGACTGTAAATTAACTCGTGTTGAACAGGTTATGGATGATCTTCGTGAACGTTATTTTGGTCCTTCATTTGAACTAAAATCTCACGAAAAGGTAAATCAACAAATGAGGACTCAAGGAATTACAGGTTTTTCATGACATAAATGCTTTCAGAACTTAATATCTTCACTGCTCTTTCACAACAGTATCCAGAGATATGGGCGCTTGACGAGAACGATCCATTTATGCAACCAGAGGGCGGCGAAAGCGCTAACGATGTTGCAACTAGACTCACATCCGCCATGGCAGCTATGGAGTTGGAATTTCAAGGGTAACAACCTTCATCTCTATTCATCTTATCAACACCAGTTTTTACCGAATTCGGCCTTTTTGTTCAATCTTTTATTCCGATTTCCAATCTGTTATTGTTCTGCAGATGTGCAATCTTGGTTGTGAGCCATGGTGATCCACTCCAAATCTTGCAAACAATAATAAATGCAGCTAAGCAACAGAATGGTTCTGCTGCAGATGATTTTGCATCAAAAATCCAAGCAGTCAAGGCCCCTTCTATCTTATCTCAACATCGGAAATTAGCCTTACAAACTGGAGAGCTTCGGCGAGTCATATAATATGTTAAGAGCTATGGCAAGAAAATAAACTCAGGCTGCGTCTGCAGTTAATTCTTTTGGAATTCTTTTCTGTTAGTTAATTTTAGGACTGCTGATTTTTCATTATTTAGTCATAATGGGATCGGATTATGGTGCTAGACATTCAAATAAAGATCGGATCGAACCGTTCAATCGAATCGGTCAACTAATCACTAGTCCGTCTGGTTTTACCATTTAATACTACTCCATCAGAATTAAGAGTGACAATTTTTAACACTGTAATACTTGCAAATAATCTAACAAATTTACGACACTGCTAATACGAATTGACACACGTAAGTCCACAATGCTGTTCCACTAATTCATATTATAAATGATTCTAACGTTATAAACTATATCATGCAAAAACAAATGTACAGAACTGCAGATAACATCGAAGCAACATACCAGAACTTGGCCATTGCAAGAAAATATAACTGTGTAGCTTCCAGAAAGGAAAACCAAAAGATGGAAAGTCGGAACTCGTAGAATCAAAAATCATGGCTGACCATACTCGTCAAGCCACTGATTACTGGAAATGAGAGTGATGATTTCTCGATAAACATAACTTTCGCTAGAATCCAGTGGTTTTCAACAACCAACAATACCTGGCAAAAATCCTATACAACATCTTGCAACACCTTTTTGATACATTACTGTCCCGCGGCGGTTTAACCATAACAGAATCAAGTCGAGCAAACTTGCCAGAAGAAAAATTTGAGCGATTCGACAACTTGATATCTGATACAAGAGAAACAACTCTCCAGTTGCAAAGGGAACTCATTGCTTCGATGCTCGAAAACATCCCCCGCCACCCCGTCATGCCTCTACAAATGTGTGTATGATCCCATTTGTCGCTTGGGTCAACTGCGATTCCTAAATTAATCTTTTGTAACCCATCTACGACCTCTGATCTGAAATCCGCCATAGCTTTGATCACTGCTACTTTCTCCTCCACTTTCTCCGCTTGTATAGCCGGATTTCCTACGATGTTTCCTATTCCTTGAGACCCCGCTATCACTAACACTTCCATTCAGGAGGGGATCATCAATCCCACGAATTACCCTCCTTGTAGGTGATGATGTGGCTATGCAACTATCATCCTTTGTATGTTTTTTACCTTTGTCGTGCCTCTTTATGTTTTGTGAGATTTTTTGCAACTTCTCGTTGAACTTTGTAATCCCCTTTTCAACAGGCCTGGAGGCTTGGTTCACGGTGAACTTCAAATCATTCACAATCTGCACGGCGCAAACAAGCATCAAAATAATGCAAGCAAGAATAAGTATTGAATGGAACACCACCACTGCTGCTCACTAGATTTGATCAGCAGTTCAATGGAACTTATGACACAAATGAGAGCTGTGCATAAACAAGTTATTATGAACGCACCAATACAAAATTATCATATTGATTTATGAATTAACTCATTTGAAAGTTTAACTTGATACCCTGTTCTCTTTTATTTGTACTCACTGTAACAAATATGCAAAAAAATGATCTTTTAGTACAGAATATATCAGCTGATCCACTTCAAAATCAAGAAAGAGTTCTTCGAGAAAGCAGTAATTAAAATGTACTCTAAAAATTGCTGAGTAGCAATGTAAACTTGTGAATTTCTGGTTCAAGCAGAGAGAAGAAAAACAACATTCCATAACAGAAATTTAAAGTTCCATTTGGCCAAACCATTTAAATTGGAAGAATTAACAAAACTTATTGAAACTTACAAATTCACCGCCTCCGACAAAAACATCCTTGACACTCTCTTTGATTGTCATTCCACTTCTTACATTAGCATCAGGGTGGGGAAGCCGCAACTTTGTGGGCCGCTCACTGTCTCTAACCTCTTCAGGATCTACAGGACAGTCGACAGCAGCGTAATCTCCAAGAACTGCAACACTTCCAGCCTGCCGATCTCCCATTAGCTTGTATGGCTTTGCGGGAAACACATATAGATGAACAATGGATGCAATACACATCTGTACTGGATGAATAAACAAACCTGTTAAAATTAAAGTTCTGATGGAGAATGCAACATTCATCAACTGTAGATATCAATAGTAGCTCAGGATCTAAGAATTCTTTCGAATGCACCTAACATAGCATGTGCATTCTAAAGTCTTTAGCCTCAAAAACTTGAAATCATTTTTTCACAGAACCTTGAACATTCGTGAAGAACTCAAGCTAGCATGAAGCATGATTCAAATAAATCTTAATAGATACTTTGTATTTTACCAATGATAATAAGCAAGAAAATACCGTTTTAAACAAAATTAACAAAAGCTTCAGGTCAACAACAAGAAAAGGCCATATTAGTTTGCCGTTCAGCTGTAGTAGAATCCAAGCCTATAAGATAGAAAAAATCATTGAAAATCGACCAAGCGTATGAAAGAGACAGAGAGAGAGAGTAGAAATTTCAGAGTTCATAACATACTTTACAGAGTTGATCTTGTAGCAACTGAAATCGGAAGTACATTGGCAATGAAGACGTTTACCTCCAGACAAATGATGAAGTCCTGCACGCTTGACTTAAGCTGTAATTCGTGAGCAATCGGACTTTTAAATAAGCCAAGATCGTAGAACAGAGCAATTGCCACTCCTTGCCACCAAGTCAGAAAAACAATTGATTTGAAAGACAAAAACTTGTACAATGGTTTTATGTGTGCTAATTCATCCTTTGTGACATTGTAAAATTGAACTAAACAGTACAAAGCCCATGACTGACTGAAGTTTAGAACCACCGCCATGTAAGGGTACCTACAGAGCCAAAAAATTCCAAAATAAACAGCCATTTCGTATAATCAAAGCAGGAACAAAAGGCTCCAAAAGAAAAACCTTAAAAAGAATACACAATCGGGATGCTCGGTACTCTAGATTTATCAACCGAAGTCTTCGCAGATTCTAACTAGAATCAGAACATCTCAACTTCATACTACTCACAATAAAAGTTCTCATCCAGAAGTTTCTACTGGAACCAGAGATGATAAATGGACGATAGGAGTCATAGAGGCCAAAATTTTAAATATAATTTTATAGCATCTAACAAGTAGATAACAGGGGATCAAATATTTACAAGATAACACACATCCACCGAAAAGGATGAACTTTATTTTTACGTTTATTTTTCCAAGAAAGATTTATCCATAGAACCATGCCTCAATTTACATAAAATGCTTTCAGAACACAGTAACTGGAACACCTTCCATCAAGTGAGAAGTTTAATGCATAATTTCACCATACCCGCAATTTAATTTAAACTCTCCTTCACAATATACGCCAACTGCTTCAAGTATTACAGCTAAAATTGCACTCAATGATTTTATTATCATCTGTTGAAACAAAAAGGAAATAGTAAGTGTGTGTTATATTCAGACAAATTTTTAAAAATAAGAGAAGACTTGAAAGAATGAAATTAAGTGAAAACCGAACATACATATTGAACTATACCAAACTTTATGACTTGGTAAAGCCATTGCCCAAGCTTCCATGGTTTGAAGATATAATTCATTGGAAAAGGGTGATTTACAACTCCCTTCTCTTGAATTCCACTTTCATTTTCTAAAAGTGGAGCCAAAGAACTTGAACGCCCTTGTCTTTCCATGAACTCAATAGTTCTTTCTTCCCCACCTTTGAAGAGAATACAAAATACAGAATAATGCAAATAGCAAATCCAACATTTAGAAGAACCAAAACAAAAAACTTGCAATTCAAGAGGACATACCCAAGCAAGCAACAAGGTATCTTCCGAAGCAATACATTGCCAATGCCTCATAGCAATCTCGCAGTATCTCAATATCTACACTGATTGATGGATCCACTAGTGATATAAACTGGTAAAAACTCAACAATCTCAGAATATGCAAAGATGCTTTTACATTAAGATATTATTCTTTCTTAAATACATCTTTTCGACTAACTTTTAGCTTTAGAACAGATGAACCAACCATTCATTCCAACATTTACACTCTAGATTCAAACTTACTGATTCAACAGCATAACAGGGAACCATGAGGATAACTCCTATTAGAAATTTTTGCTCCTGAAAGAACAAAACCAAAAGATTCAATAGGTGAAGACATCTCTATAAAACTATCGAAATTAAGCTCGATTAAAACAAATATAAAACCTCAGGATTCTTGTATGCGGAAAGGTGCTCGAACAATAGGTAGAATGATAAGCACAGCGTTATAACCACAAAAATTCCACCCACCAAAATAGCCCATAAGGGAGGTGAGTAGCCTAACAGAGCAACAAGATCTCGATAGTTCATTGGCTATTCTAACTTCATACGACTCTCCACCATAATTAAGAAATCTCCACTTCAGCACTTTAAAGAATTTCTTCATACATAACCCCAAAACCCTCCAATAATCATAAAATGATTCACACCTGCCATAAATGATCAGAAATCCATGAAAAGTAAAACTTTATCACTTAATCATCAATATCAAACAAAACCAACCTGAACCCAACTCAAATTAAGCTAAAAAAATATCATCCAAAGCATAAACAACAATACTAAGCCATCATTCTACAATATATTTAGACAATAAAGAAAAGCCAACTCAACAAACCAATTTGAGAAATTGAAATGAAAAAACTTACTATTTGTGTAAGAGAGAAAGCGAGTTGTAGTTTCGTGATGGGTCCCAATTAGAATCCGCAGAAATTGTGTCTGAGACAGACAAAGCTCTAATCTATGGCCATCATGTATCTACGATAACGGGGTGTTATTGTGTGTTGTCGAGTCTAGAACATGTAATATGTTATTACCTGTTGATTTTTTCTGTTCATTTAATGATTCGTCCCGACACATAGACTGGATCTTCATCTTAACATTACTTGTGAATTTAATTTGGCTCATTTTTATTTATATCTCAATTTTATTATTTATTTATAAAGTAGTTACATTTTAAAATTTTTTGTATTTATTTGTTAAATTATAAATATATTTTTAAGAATATATAAAATCGATATATCTATGAATACTAATTTTTTGAATAAAATAATATTATATCTATGAATACTAATTTTTTGAACAAAATAATATTTCATTCTCTACTAATAGAGATTTATTTATAAGAGGTGAGAAATTGTGATTTTGGTTATCTCTCGACGCTTAAGCTCTTTTATCGCTTTCGTCATTTGGATTATCTTCCCTTAAATTCTTTTACAGCTTTTCTAGTTTTGTTTAACA
>CANYCX013064126.1:0-11035 GCA_948193385.1 Breynia disticha f. nivosa | reverse complement strand
AAAGAACAGCCTGTGAAGGCCGTTCCCCAGGCCATCCCATGTAACTTTCAGCTTAAAAATGATTAAGTTTAGGGCAAACAAGGACTAATAACCGACCTATTATGAGATAGTTTGGCATAACTAAGATGTATGGCAGTAATGACGTATGGCGAATTTATAAAGATAACTTGTTTACGGTGAATTGAAAATGAACTGTGTTTAACATGGCAACGTGGTGCCATTAGAGCACTCCCAACAGCCTCCTCAACATACTCCTTAATATATAATATTATAATACCTCCTTAACTCAATTTACACTCCTTAAAATTACACACTATATCAGACTCCTTATTCACTCCTTATTTATTTATTCTTCTAATTTTATAATAATATAACATAACTACCAATCTTTTTGAACTCAACTAATTAAACTAAATAAATATTATAATTAATTAAAATTAATTTCGACAATCTGTAGTTGGTAAATCTGAAGCATCACGTTATGTGAAATTAATTTCTTATGAAATCCGAGACCGGTTTTTTGAAATCTGATTTCGGCTTTCTAAAATCTAGTTTCGGCTTTCTAAAATCCGAGACCAGTTTTTCAAAATCCAGTTTCGGCTTTCTAAAAACCGAAATCAGTTTTCTTCTTCTTCTCATATCATTCTTTATTTCTTTACCTTTTTTTGTTTGTTTTTGGGTTGTCAAAGAGAAAACAGTTTGAAGCTTTTGTCCTTGAATTTTATTGGATTTTTGCATTGTCAAAATCTTAACAAACTCAACTTTGATTTTTTTTTCTTTTGCTATTTTCTTCTTCATCTTATGATTCAATCAATATTGAACCAAATGGTAATAATCTTGATCTCTTCGATATGTTTTTGTTTGTTCCTCTGTGATACATATCTTCATAAAAAATAATACAAAAAATATTAAGAAGCCATTTTCTCACTCCTCAGATTTGTTAACCCAATTAAGGAGCTCCTACAATTTTTATCTAAGGAGCCAAAATAAGGAGTCTGTTGGAGTTTCATTATGCACTAACATTGTCAAAATAAAAGAAGGAGTCAAAATAAGGAGTCTGCTGGGAATACTCTAAGTGTGGGTGAGATATAAATTTGTTATATAATTGGGTTAAATGACTAAATATATATTAGGTAAATAAATGATTTAATCAAGTCGTGTCACCTGTTGAGCCGTTTAACCAGATTAAGTTAAATAAGTTAAACGGGATATAAATGGGTTAAACAGATTCTCACCTGTTTAACCCTTTTTATAAGTCGTAACTGGGTTGACGCTTTTACGACCCAAACTTGTTTAATGTAAACACAAATCCGTTTAACTTCATGTCGAGTCGTGTGATTTAAACGGATGATGTAAATAAAAAAAATTATTCATTTTTCTTAAAATTAAATAAATTGATTTAAATTAAAAAAATACTGTCAGAGATATTTTTGTTTATCTCCTCTCTTAAATAAGAGAAAAAAAATCCTAAAATCTCTTGGATGCTCTAATACATTTGTATTTAGCAGTGTTTAAAACTCGGACGGATCCAGTCAATCAAATCGGAAATTCGGTGACCCGATCGGTAAACTGGTCCGGGTTGACACTAAGGATCGAAATGACATAAAATTCAGTAAAATCAGTTCGATCCGATCGGTTCGACCGTAACTGGTGATCCCCCTGGTTCATATAAAACCTGCATTTGACAAAAATTTCTAATTTAAACTTAAGTTTTAACACATTTCACCAATTTTTTGTTATGAATTTGAGGGTTGCATAGTCATATTCACTCTTATTTATTTTGAATTTATTTTAAATTTAGTTTTTATGACTTTTTTGTATCTTTCGTTGTTTGGTTTTATGGAATATATAAATACATGTAGTTAATAAATAAATATATGTAATATTGCATAAATTATAATTGCATTTATATTTTTTTATATAAGTCGAACTCCGTAGGAAATATGTTGTTTAATTGTTTACTTTTTCGATATATAAAATTTTATTAATGTTCATTTTTTTTTATCATCTTATTGTATGTTTGATAATTTTTTACTTCATTAATAACTTCTTAATTATGACATAACTCACTCGTGCATACATGCATATTACTATTAGTGAACAGTATTTGCTTTTGGATTATAATAGAAATGTTACTAAATTAAGACTTGTTTGTTTTTTTTTGCATTTTGAGACGATAGTCGATAATAAATTGTTTATTGAATTATTTTTTTAGGCTAGATAATATTGGTTTAGACTTGTTTATTAAGATTAAAGAATATTGAATTCAAAACTATGTTAAAAATTTTTTGATTGATTAGTTTGAGGATACTTTGCTAATTAAATAATTATTTTATCTTAAATTATTATATTTAATAATTATTTTTATATAATTATTATTTATTCGGTTTGTCCAGCCATCAATTGAACCAGTGACTCAGTGACCTAGTTCTCAGTCCTAATCGCTAACCAGCCCGGGCCTTAAAACACTGGTATTTAGACGAATACGAGAAAATTCATGGACTGAGAGAAAAAATATTATAAAAATGAGTTATGTAGTTAAATTTTGTACTATTTGAAACAAATAATCTTTATGTAATTCTAGACTTCAAGATCCATACAAAAGATGAACTAGTTAGGTAGGAAGAGAGAGAGAAGAGAGAGAAATATCATGTTATGTTTAGGGACCCATTGCATAGGTTAACAGTTTATAGCTACGCTGTATACATATAGTTCAATGCGTTAGATTCGTATTGTGTCAATTTGTGTTAAATTTTAACGGGACGTAAATAGGTCAGCCTCTTTATGATTCAACTCTATTTCTACCCTACTCAAATTTAATGGGGACTTTTAGTCTTTTATTATGAGTTCTCTTTTTAAGAGAACTAATTGAGGCAAGGATTCGTGACCGTTCAATGTAGTGAAAAAATCGAGTCTTTGATTTGTTTAACAAAAAACAATTTTAATTTTACTTAATCTGTACATTTTCAGTTAAAGCCTCAATGAGTCCCCTCCGACAAGGTCTCATATTAAAATTTTTCAAATTCAACCCTAATTTCATGTCGGATCTGATCGAGTATCATGTAAAACTTTTTTCACACCAATTAAAATTTGGAGAGATCTCATGAGATACTTTTTTAGGTAATAAACTTGTATGGTCTGCATTTCAACTAGAAAAAATATTTTATTTTTTATTTCAATTTATATAAGAATAAACACTATTATTCATATTTTATATAAACATGAATATAACAAATAGAAACTAATTAATGAATAAGAATTATAAATTATGTTTTATTTATAATTATAATTGAATAAATTGAATGTAGTCATTTAATAAATTTTTTATGCATTTATTCTATACATATTATGTATTTTCAATTTGCATAAGAAAATAATTCAAATATTTTAGTGTTTAAATTATTAAAAAAATTAAAAGATCATAACAGTTTCTATTTAACTTGTGTTGAGTTTATCTGTTTGACCAAATTTTTAACGGATCTCAAACATATCATCATGTTTACGACTTAAACCCATTTATATCTTACTTAAAACTGCATAATTTTGTGTCGTGTTGTATTAGATTGTCGTCAGTTTTTGCTAAGAAAGTATAAACAAGAGCCCTCACATCACCAATCATCACTTGCCAAATTACCACATAAGCAACAATCAATAGAAAAGTAAAATTGTCGACATTTTACCCATTAATAATATATCAATAGTAATACTTTATGCGTAAATTTTATTTTAAAATAAAAATTTATATTTGTTCCGATAATAGATTTTTTTAATTTTATTTTTTATCAAATATTTAAAATACTTTTTTATTTGTATTGATTATGATTATTTTTTTAATATTATCCTCTGTTAAATGCTATTGGTTAGTTATTAGAACAAATTATAATACTTATTCCGATAAATAAATTAAGAATATTTTAGGTGAAAGTTACAGAAAAGGTTATAAAAGAAGTTAACATTGCCAATTGTTTTGTGATAGTAAAATGTTATTTTTTTTTACATAAAATGAAACTATAAAATAATAATTTTTTAAATTTATTCAATATTTGTTTTAAAATTCTGAAAAAAAAATTCATGCTCCATTTTTTTTTGGAGAAATTCATTTTTTGAAAAAATATTTTCTTGATTTTCCAACATTTAATATCAATGAAAAATAAATCAACAAAATTATAACTTAAATATTAAAGAGAAAATAATATTTATTCTTAACATATTTTTTAAAAAATAATTTTTTATCTAAAACATAGAATTATATTTTTATTTATATTTTCAAATATTTAAATATAAAATACTAAAAAATATAATTTCAAAAAATAAGATAAAAAAGTACAAAAAATATTTTTTCAAAGAAATCAATTTTTGCGAAACTAACGGAGCATGAGTATAACCGAATCCATCAATTTTTATTTCATATAAAAATTATAAGCCGTTTCTTTCATTTAGGTATGACATTTCAAGACTTCCCAATAAATTGTTTTTAAATAAGACAAAATTATACAGTTATTTGAACTAACAAAAGGACAAAATTGTCCTATCAGTAGTAAATACGACAAATTCCATATTAATTATTTTGTAGTACAAATAATTTAAGAAAGGAAAAGGACGAGTCATATAGATAGATGTAAATGTGATGGATTTTTATGTTAGGCTGAATTGATTTTTTTTATTTAATATCTTTTTGTTTATTTTCCTCAAAAATCCTAATCTTAGGTTGAATTAATTTAAAAATTTATTGTTTTTGTTTAGATTTTTTTAATATCTTAATGTTAGGTTGAATTGATTTGAGATAATTATATAATTGAGCTTTTTTTTTAAAACATGTTTCATTCAAATAGCACATATTTTTTTAATTATCTAAAATGACATATTTTATTTTTTTAGTTTATAATATAACATGTGTATAATTAATATCATGTGTAACATTGTTTAAAAAAAACTGTGTGTTATAGAAGATTTAATGGAAAGATTTAAAACTATTAAATTATTAAAAGTAGTTTTTCACAGCTTTATTTTATAAAAAAAAAGAGTTTATTTTCTGTAGTTTTAGAATTAGAAAACTATAAAATAGGCTAATTTCTTTTTTTATCTCACAAATTTCAAAACATCACTTTTTTTAGGTAAAACCCTCTCTTATCGATAATTTTTTATATACATCTATATTTTATACTCTTTACTCTTCATTCTTATTTGATTTATATTTGAAGTTTTTTTTGGCCGGCTTTCAAAGCTCTTTTTTAAAGTTTATTTTAAAACTAGCAAAACTAAGTTGATACCATCACATGAAGGCAAGGTTAGGTTGTTTGAATTAGTATAGATTGCGGAGAGTTTTCAGCCGTATAATTGAAAGATTTATACTTTTATAAAAGGATTGTGTCATGTATAGATTATATTATTTTGTACATATTGCTAACTTATATATTTTATTAGTTTTTAATATGAAATTTGAAATATTTTTTTACAAATTAGTGATGAAAAATTAGTTGAAAATGTCATAGATCGTACATATTTTTTATATTTTTCATAGAAAATTTTTAAAAAATTGGTTAAATTTAAAAAAAAATCAATATTCTAAAATAGAAAAACAATAGTTTTTGAACATATTTTTTAATTTTTCATAATTTTCTTAGAAATAGAAAATTAGAAATAAAAAATTAATTTTTTTTTTATTAATCAATGCACCTTAAGTTTTTTGTTTTTGCTTCTTCTCTCTCTTATATTTCATTGCATTATAAAATTAATCTCTACACAATCTCTACGATCAACAAACTATGTTTATTTTTGGTTGCATGGGATGCTATTTTGGATGCTTGTTTATGTTCAATTATACAATGTAAATTATATAATAAGAAACAGAGAAATAAATGAAACGAACAAAGTAAATTTCATGATATATTTGAGAGTGTTCAATGATGAATTTCAAAATCTTATTTTATAGAAAATTAACAACAATTTTTTTTTACAAAAATTTTAAAAATTCTAGAAACTAAGAAATGTTTCTTGGATATATTTAGACTCATTTTTGTAAAAATTCAAATTTATGTCATTGTTCATGGTTATTTCTGAAAAGTTGCCTTAAACTTTGAAATTTATAGAGACTTTCGTGTTCGCTGTGTTTATACCAAAGTTTATATAAATTTTCTCTATTAAGGTGTCGTATTGAAAGATGTATTTATATTAATTCAGTTGACGTTGTAGTTTTGAAAATTTTCATCATCATCTTATTTCTCGTTATATTGAAGTAATACCTTAATGTCTTTTATTGTTTATTTCTCGTTATATTTGTGATGAAAAATTAGTTATGATTAGTTCAAGGTTAAGACAAAGAAAAATATAAGACTTAAGGATTTTAAATTTCTTAAGAATTAAAAGGAAAGACGGAAAATTCATGAGGTCGTATGAACATGAATGTGTGTTCGAGATGTTTCATTTAAGAAAATATTTTGACCATCAAAGAATTGCATCTTTAAATAATATACTATTCAATCTCACGCAAGTGATTAACTAGTGTATTGAAGTTTTATGTTCTACTTTTTTTTTCATTTTTTGAAAAGTTGAAGAATTCAATAAGTTGACATACTTAATGAAGAATTAAGTAATCTTCATGATTAATGTCCAACTAACTCTGAGTGAGAATGATTGGACACGTTGAGAATGACCAGAAAAGTGGGAGATACAGACATTTGACTTTTAAAAAATTGTTTTTTTAGAAAAGCTAAAACCTACTCTACTTCGTCTTTTTCTGGTCTTGACTTAATTGAAAGAGAGTTTAGTTAATCTTTCAATAAATAACAACGTAGACTAATGAATCTCAAATTTGTTAAGAGAATATGCCTATCATTTGTGAGTTTGAACATTCAAAAACATGATTTCATTAAATATATAGTCTCATATCATATTAGTAAAAGTTAATTCGTTAAATTTGTTATTGTAATGAAAATTGGATGACTCATGAAAGAATAATGTACCTAATTGAAAGTTATGTTTATATTAGACATAAATGAACAACCATTAGTCAAACATAATTATATTTCACTCCATATATTTACCACTTTATAATAGTGACAGTGAGAGCTAACATCATTTATGAGTGTGATTCATTTAAGTAACAATCATATAATTTTTTGATTTCTCATATGTGAGGAACATTAATTTGCTTCTCGTATATGAATCTCACAAGAGGAAATGATTAAAAGCATTACGATGGAAATACCTCTTAATTACATTTGATCGAAAACCTAAAATGTCTAAGTGATGTAAGAGGTGAAACAATAAATGTTTATCCTAAAATCTACTACTAGAGTGAAAAGAAGGAAAAAAATGTTTTACTTTAACGTGTAGAGATGAGTGATGACACATGCATGTCAACATATTCTTAAACATGTACTCTCTTAAAATTTGTTACTTATATGAGAATATGAATTACTCTGAGTTTGACATAATCATTTTGAATCGTGTATTTCCAAATGTCCTCTAATCTAAGCCTTAGACGGTTGAGAAACTTAGAAAAATATCTTTGCATAAGTTACTTAGTTGTGCCTATATGTCATATGCCACTTTGATATTTACTTTGTGCGAGTAACAAAACTAGGCAATAAAATTGTAAACTCATAAATATTAACTAGTTTGCAGCTCGATCACAAAACGTTTACTATCTACATAATTGACTCGACAAAGTTCACACGTAAAAAAAAGAAATTTGTTACATGTATGTATTAAATATATATTAAATGAATCCAAGTCAAATATGTATTAAATATGTATGAATCCGAAACAAATATATATGTATTAAATATTTTAGCCTTCAATCTATTCAGTAATTGATTCACTTATAAATAAGAGTTTAAAAAAAAAACTTAATTTCCTTTTAAATTGAAAAGAAAGAATATGTAAAAAAAAATAAAAAAAGCAAAGAGAAAATACATGAAAGTGAACGGCGCTAACTGAATACTTTCCATAAACCCATCTCGGAAAGCTGCCAACTGGCTCATCATTCGCCACGTAGCATCTTTTCTGTAGTCGTTTCACTTTGACGTGGCAACCATTCGCCACCTTTTCTCCATAATAAATACCCCTTTCTTCATTTCTTGTTCCACCTTCTCTTGGTCATTCATCATTCTCTCTCTAAATCTCTCTCTCTCTCTCAGAAACAAACAATACCCACATTTCCCATCACTTCTCTCATTTGTCTCTCTTTTTCTCTAAACTTGCTGTCTTGCCCCCACTGCTCCTTTTGTTCCTCTTTCCAGTCTTACCTTCATTCTCAGTTTGCTAAAATAAATAATATATATATAATGCCAATCTTTAGTGGTTCAGAAACCCCCAATGGTGGCTCACTTGACGCTCTAGATCAGTCCAAACGCAGCCCATCTCGAGATACTCGTGACCTACCTTCTTTAATGTTCTCTTCTTCCTATCCTATTATTCTCACGGTATGCTATTCTTATTTCTTTACTTTTTTTTTTTAACTTTAATTACTTTCAGTCAAAATCTTATACGACTCGTCTTGACTCTGTGTTGACTCATGTATTTACCTATTCATGCAGTTCATGGACGTGTGTTATAAAGTAAAGATGGAAACCAAGAGCAAAAGTGGTCATTTAAGGCGGATTTTAGGTCACGGGTCCAAAAATTCAGACGATCGGAGATCAACGGGTGTGATTCATGAACGAAGTATACTGAATGGTATTACAGGAATGGTGTCGCCGGGGGAAATCCTCGCCATTCTCGGACCGTCGGGGAGTGGCAAATCGACGCTTCTAAATGCTCTATCAGGGAGACTTCAACAAGACCATGGTGGTAATTTCTCAGGAACAATACTTGCCAACAACAAGAAGCTGTGTAAGCAAATAACGAGAAGAACTGGAATGGTCACTCAAGACGACATTCTATACCCTCACTTAACAGTTCGAGAAACCCTAATCTTCTGTTCACTCCTACGATTACCAAATACGCTGTCCAAGAAGGACAAGATTTCAATCGCGGAGTCAGTTATATCCGAATTAGGACTAACAAAATGCGAGAACACGATCATTGGAAACAGTTTTATTCGCGGAGTTTCTGGCGGTGAAAGAAAACGAGTTAGTATTGCTCATGAAATGCTGATAAACCCTAGTTTACTGATTCTGGACGAACCCACGTCAGGTTTGGACGCAACTGCGGCGTTTAGGTTGGTTTCAACGCTGGGTTCATTGGCTCAAAAAGGAAAGACAGTGGTGACTTCCATGCATCAGCCATCGAGTCGGCTTTACCAAATGTTTGATTCAGTATTGGTGTTAAGTGAAGGAAAGTGTTTGTATTTTGGGAAAGGAAATGAAGCAATGAGTTACTTCGAGTCGGTCGGATTTTCGCCATCTTTTCCCATGAATCCTGCAGATTTTCTCCTTGATCTCGCCAACGGTACGTTCGCTTTTTCGATTGCAAATTTTGTTTGTTTCTTTTTTTCCATCATTTTTTTCGCTTTGGTCGGTTCCAAATCGAGTCAGTATCATCATCATGTCGATATTAACGCGTTAACATCTCTAAAGTTCTGATATGTGCGTTTTACTGTTAAATTTTTTTACCTTCTAGCTTGATAATAACTTCAAAAATAACTAAATAATTATATTAAACTTCCAAAAACATTACCAATTCTTACACAAATCATCAACACACAGTTATAAATGCATTTAAATTTGACTCATTTATGATTCGATCTAAGGTCTGAAGTGGTGAGAGCAGTTTGAGTCAGAACCCAAGCGTAATCTTCTTCTTCCTATCTTCATAGATATGGAAAACAAAGCTGAAGTGAATGAGTCATAAAAAAACCAACAGTACCTTCGGTGATGAAGTGGTCCAGATCGAAAGGGTTAATAATTATACAACATAATGTGGCATGCACATGCACTACTTCTCCATACCATTTTACCCTATCATATATGTGTCCATCTCTGATGCTAACCTACCATCTACACTGTCTCCCCATTTTAGCCTCTGATCTACAATAAATTTGGGCCATGTCAGGCTTAAAATATATACTTGTGTAAAAATATTTAAAAAAATAAATCAAATTGCTAAAATAATTAAAATTTGCGATTCTATGTATAGACCTTAGTGGCCTATGCGTAGAGCCGCGATGTTTTTATTTGCCTGCATTTTTAGGTGTGTAAAAATGGATACGTAAATGTGCGCTGTACTATTCGGAATATGTTTGATTTGGAATACAATAATTAAAAATATGTTTGGTTTGATTTGTGTAAATATTATATGTTAAATGACATGGAAATGCAGATAACCTTTTTTTTAAGTTGAGGGTCAATTAATTCTCATGATGCATAGCAATTTTTATTTTTTTATACAGATACTAGGTTAGTGATATTTTAAAAAAAACTAATTATTGATTTTAGTGTTTTGTATTTGTGATTTTTCCCTTTGTTTATTTATTTATTTATGTCGATTTAGTTACAACAAAATAAATAAAATTTTCATGCAAGTACAAATTTTATTGCTGTATATATACAATTATACATTTTTTATTCATATTTTTTTATACCAAACACGTTTAAAAGATGCTACAAGAGTAAATTTGCTAATTATAATAATGTGATTGTAGATATTTCAAATAATACCTTCTCTTTCGATTTTTTTTATAAGTTTTTCCATTTTTTGTTTTCAAGCCAAATTGTTGGAAAGTTTTTGGTGTTATCTAATAATAATAATAATAATAATTGCAATTGTAAGGTTTGAGTTTAGGGTTGTGAAATAATAATATTGTATAAAAATGAGATGGTGAGTGAAGATGATGTTGTGTGTGTTGGGAATAGAGAGGTTTAATAAAGTCACCTTGAGAATATGAGTGCTTTTTAAGCTTTTCCCAATGGGGAACCTAAGTGCACATTGGGACCCCATTCCTCAACAAAATTATTCCATTCCTCTACTTAATTTATTTACAATTTTTTTGCAAATATGAGTGCTTTTTAAGCTCTTCCCAATGGGGAACCTAAGTCACCTTGGGTTGTTTCGTTCAACATAAATTGAGTGTTTTACATAATTATCTACATAA
>CANYCX013063433.1:0-12171 GCA_948193385.1 Breynia disticha f. nivosa | reverse complement strand
AAAATTTCATACGAAATTTTTCAATTTGTGACGAAATTCGTTTAAGTTTTTTGTATTTGAAATATTTTATAGATGGAAAAGACTTCATATTTTTTTACTGCTGTCAAAAATTTCTGAAGAAATCCGTCAGAAAAGCATCATATTTTTAAAATCGATTTTAATATTACAGCTACAAAAAAATAAACAAATTTCGTCACAAATTTTCGACAAATTTGCGTTTGAAAGTTTTAACGAAATCTGTCGAAAATTTTCCAGCGAAAATATTGATTTTTTTACACCAAAACGGCTATTGATTGAACAGATCAATTTGGACAGTTAACAGTTTAATTAAAAAATTTCCTCGAATCGAACAATATTTACCGCGAGATGGTGTTATGATTTAAAATATGTCTAAAATATTTAAATTCTGTAGTTTTATAAAATCTAGCTCAAATTTACAACTGTTAATGTTTTGAAAAATATTATTAATTCATCAAGATATAATGATTTTTTGTTAAATATTATGTATTTAGAAGTTTAAGGGGTTGATATGATACAAAATATGTTGTTTTTACCAAACTAACAGAAAAAACTAACTGTGTTAACTTTTGTATTTAAATGCAATGATTTTAGAAGTTAAAAGGGCTGAGAGGATACAAAATTAGTTGAGGGGGCTAGAGGGATAATGGGTATAAGTTTAGGGGGCTTTTTATGTTTTTAGCCTCTATATGTGTGAGTACTTAAAGCAAAGATAATTAAAGGTATTGCATGATTAATGCATATGATTATTAGTTGATACAGATTATTTATGAATTGTTAGAGTTGCTAATGTGTGGATATTATTAACATGGTGTGCGTGGGTTACACATATTCCATGATGTCGATAGTCAAAGTGCTTTGTTTGATTTACTTGAGCTTAAATGATGCATACACAAAAAACATAGGAGTGATAAATTTACTTGTATAGTGAAAATGACAACATATGCATATGGATTGTTGATATGTTATGATAGGAAAGATATGATTATACGTGAAATCTTAGAAAAAGATCATAAGAAATACAGCTATGAAAAATATGAAATTAAATCATACAGATGAAACCAGAAATAATGAATCAAGAACATATGTCTAAATGAAACATAGAATAACAATTATGACAAAGGAAGTACATGATCTTTCATGACTTTATTGTATACACAGAATATAGATTTATTTACACAGATATGTGATTGTATACTATTATATACGATTAAAAAATTTACATATGAATTCACACAAAAATACTAATAATAGAAGAGCACATGATAAATCAGTCACATGATTTATACAATCACATGATTCATCCAGTCACATGATCGATACAAATCATACATATGTATGAAATAGTATATGATAAATATAGGATTATATGTAATATGTGTACGAAGATTATACAGGGTATTTGTAGAGGATGGTTGGAATTAATAATGAGTTATATGTTGGTAAGGGTTATTGTAGAGGACGGTTAGACATTGTAGAGGACCGGTGGCTATACAGTTAGTATATGATATTTGCACAGAATGTCGTATAGGACGGGTGGCTATTTATTATACAGATTCACATGATATAATGCCAGATACACGAACAAATACACATAATATTATACAGTCACAAGAAAAAGTGTAACACCTTGGAAATTGTTAGAATTAATCTATATGGAAAATAGGATTAAAACAAAATTTAATCAGAATGAAATTAAGCAAATTGCAAAAAACAACAGATGAGCACGAGCAAGGGCATGGTCATGCCAAGGGTGTTCTTATCCTGCTAGAGAATAATCAGCACGATCTCATACATGATCAGAATAGAACATATGCTAAAAAGGCACGACACGACCTCGAGCATGACTCGTGCTGAGGGATGTGTTGGCTCAGAATGTTTAAACAAAACATCGATTGACATTGTGTAATTACGAACAGACAGTAGAAAATGAGAGAAACAGTGGGGAAAACCCTAGAAATTTCTGGAAGTGAGGGAGAGCAAGGAGAAACAAGAATTCTTGCTTAAAATTCGAGCTAAACACGGAGGTACAAATTACGAACTTGGTTTTTAGTAAATTTTAGACTTGTGGGATGTGTGAATTTTGGAAATGAAGGGAAGTTAATGAATTAGAGGTTTAAAAAATGTTGTTTATCTGAATTAGAGTTAGTTGAACTCATGTGGATGATTTAAAACACTTAAATCGTGATTAGAACATAATTATGAGAATTGGTGTTTGGATTTAAAAGGGGAAAATTAAGGAGTTGATTTGTTTTATGTCTGGAAATGAAGTTTACATATGTGAAATAAGTTATTTACAGCCTTGTCTAGTATTTGTCTTATATGAGGTAATTTGCGACCTTCGGATCGGAGTTGAGTCACGAGCCCGACTTCGTGGATTTTGAGGTAATTGTCGTTTACACTTACATTATATGTCCTGCATCTGCATGGTTAATCATACAAGATAAATTAGAAAATTTGTTCGAAATGGTAGCTAAAAATGTGTCTTAAATGGACTTGCTTGATATGATTGTTATGTTGAGCTTTGATGTTATTGTAATAATGAAATGAGGCTAATTATGTGAGCTGATTATGATCCTTTGTATGGTAATATAATCTTATGTGAGAATGAGTATGTGCTTATTGTTGAGATATGTGGATTATGATTAATGGCATGATTATGTCTTTCATGATGAGTTTATAGCTTGGATGAAGACACGATGGCATGTTATGCTTTCAAAATGATGGATTCTATTGGCTTATGTCTTTAATGATTGATCTATGCTATGCTCTTATAAGATTTGTAGAAAGCATGTGTTTGCTTTGATGATGAGAATATGTTACCATTTGATATTATAATGCATAACATGAGTATGTATTTGATTTGATATTGATGTCCATAATCAATTCATTTAATTCATGTGTTGCATAAGCATTGTGTGACACATGGCTGAGATTGATTCCAAGTGAGAGCTCGATGCTGGGCTGGGCCCGATGATGATTCCAAGCAAGAGTTTGATGACGGCTAGGTTGAGAATATTCTAGAAGAGAGCTCGATGCTGGACTAGGACCAAAGAAAAAGAAAATGAAAAGAAAAGAAAACCCAGGGCATATTGTATATGATTGCATTGACATCTCATTAGAATTTCATAATGCATTCATATTTATTGTTGATGCCATTAAAAATGTATAGTTGCTTAATGCTTATGTTATGCTGACTAGTTTCTATAATTGTTGAGTGTATACGATGGTTACTACTATGAACGATGTTGTTTGATATGGTTAGTATGATGTATGTGAGGTTATATGATACGGTTATAAGGTATGTTATGGTTATTGTTTTGTTATGGTATCAGGACTGTCATGGCTAAGTACTAAACTTTGAGAACAAGTTTGATGTATTGTTTCCCTTAAAGATGAATATGTAATGTGTAAAACCATAGGTCAGCACTCCCATTATTCTAACCAGCACGACCTCGTACTGTGCCTATTTTTAAAACCACGAGCTCGTGCCAAAAACTGTTCATCAGTACTGATGAGCTCGTGCTGATGAGGCACAAGCGTGCTACCTGAAAATTTTCTGAACATAATTTTAACAGATTCAAATAGAGATTAAATAGGGGTGACTACCCTATTGCATAATGTACTTAAAGCATAATAATAAACGATTAATTATGCATTAACTACTTTGGTAAGTGTGCCAAAGCACTTACTAAGTAATTAAATTACTCACATGTGTGTGTGTGTGTGTGATTTGTATTGTGCAGAGCATTGAGACAGCTGCATGACTCTGAGATCGCGGTGGAAAGATAGAAGTACGATATGAGTACCGAGGTCTTGGCTCTTAGATTTTGAGAATTTAGACTTTTATTTTGTACATACTTTGTTCATAATATCTACATGCATTTTGGTTTGTTGTCAAACTATGTTGCAACTTCCGCATTCTCATATTTGTTTATATATAATTGGGCCCGTGTTTTGAAATGAATGAATGTATTATTTTTCTTCTTATTGGTTTGATTTATGAAAGCCATTTAAAAAAAATATTTGCCAAAAAATTTAAATTAGATGAAATGATAATTGCAAAATTGGGTCCGACAAAAAGTACATTCTACATGTTCATATGAAAAATGTATATGAGAAACAAAATATAGAATACCGACACATATTAGAGAAAGGAAATACGTGAAACAAATACAAATCACTTAAGAGAATATAGGGTATATAACAATAATGCAAGTTACAGCTCACATGTTTGAAAAAAAATGAAAAGAATATAGTTTATGTGTTTATGTGATAAGATATACGTGTACTCACTTATATAAGTAGAATTATAGAATTATAGAAATATATAAGTTTATAAGATAATAATTAATTATAGATGATTACTCATTAAGCCTGTAACTCACCAACTGCAATTGTATGTATTGTTTCAGGATTTGATAGTAGATAAAAGGTTATAGAAGATAGTCTAGCAGGTAGGTTAGCTATGGCTTCTCAACACTCTCTCTCTATAGACAGACTTGTTTAGATATACAGATATGCATAGATAAATGTTTTAATGATATGTGTGTATTATAATTATGAGATATATGATAGAATATACAGTGTATAAGAAAACATGTTATATGATATGTCCATATGTTTGATTTATTATAGATTGATATTTGGTTAATATACAGAGATACAAAAGATGCATACAAGTCGTGCCTAAAAAATGAGCATTGTATTGAAGTTGAATAGGAACATAATAGTATAATATGGGATCATGCTTATGGGACATATTACACTAACACGCCATGTTATAGATCAAACACTAGACTGGATTGTATACTATTATATGTACACATGATGCGTGATTTTTAAATGACTTATGACACAAAAAATTTTTAAAATATTCAACATATAAGTTAACAAAAAAATGCTAATCATATGTTTATTATGCTAATTAGTTTAAGGGATCCCTGTATAGTAGTTACGTATATGATTGTGTGAATTGTGTGATAAGTATATATTCATAGAATAATATGAATTAACTATAACGGTAACTATAACAGTTACAGAGAAGAACAAGTGATCTATTATATTAGGGATCTTATGATTGAATATAGGCTTAGTGATAGTTATCAATATTCCTATAGCGTATACCTACAGCGTATTAGGAATTTGACAAAATTAAAGAAAATTACGAACAATAGTGTCGCGCACAATTTTAAAGACTTCATTTTCAAATAAATACAGAATTATAGCAACCCTTTTTTTACAATAATTAATCGAAAAGGAAGACCTAATATATTTAATTTAAAAAGTGTGACCTAGTTCGGTCGTATACTCTAGTTCGTATAGATATACAAAAGTGGGAATAAAAATAAACCCTCAAAATCAAACTAAGAGCCAACCTAAGCAATCACAGTATCACCTCCCAAGTCCGCCAAAGGTGAGTTCCGACCAATCTACTGTCACTCTGCGCAATCATCACAAAACACACATACACGTGAGTAGCTAAATACCCAGTAAGTACACCTACCAATACTTACCAACGTAGTTAATGAATAAGTAATCATTGGTAAAGTGCTTTAGGTGTTTTAGATGTTTATGATAAGGAAACATCCTACTCATTAGCTACTTCAACAGTTATTAGTGCATTATTCGAGGTAAGGAATCATTATCCCTAGTTGTTCCTAACTTCCAATTCATAAAGTCACTTTTACGAATCATTTTCCTTTATTAAAATCCTATTCTTTACTATTTAGTACATGGAAATGGTCTGGGGAATGGTTTGGGAAAATCATTCTCCAACCCATTCTTCCTTCCTAAAAATTTCTGGAAGTGAAACGGTTTGCACAAACCATTCCCAAGCCTGTTTTGATTGTCAAAAAAGTTTTTAGAAGTGAGACAGTCTACAAAATGATTAAGTAGACTATTTCAGAGCCCGTTCTGCCCTTCCTAAAAGTTTCTAAAAGTGAAACAATTTGGGGAATGGTTTGCCCATGCTTCCAGCTGAATTTCAGTAACTTACTCACCTCAAAATCAGACCATAAAAATCCTAATGCATAAACACTTCATACCATACAAATAACGCCAAGAATTACCCTGAAACACACATTCCAATCTTAACATGATAACATACTTCATACCTTTCCGCAAATCATTTACACACAACATTCACAATTTCATAATTTAAGTTACATCACATTCATCAACAATCGCATAACTTATAAACTTATATTCATACACATTTCACATTCAATGCTCATAATTACAAATGCAACATATGAGTATATATGCATCCGTGAGTGCTAATGCAAGTCATACAAATGCATGCCCTAAGGTCTTTCTTTCATATGATAGATCTCTCTTTTATTTGCAATTCCCTTAAAGAATGAGCATTCACTCGAGTTGGCAGTTCCCCTTAAAGTTAAGCTTTCACTCTATTGGCAATACCCCTTAATTTTTTGAGCTTTTGCTCTAATTACCCCTAAAAAAATAGAGCTTACGGTCTTGTGGCAATACCCTATGTCCTTATGACAAGAAAATAAGTAATGCAAACATTTTAAATTCCATCACCCACAACATACAATACAATTTATGATTCATTCACATTGGTATTCAACCCACATAACACTCATAATGTCATTCCTTCATATATTTCACGAAATTAACCACCAATCCAAATCACATAAATTACACATCAACTTATTAACACATTATTGCATTCATTGATTCACATTAATCATAATTAGCCCAATCATTGGTTTCCATCACAAATTATCATACGACTTATTTATCCAAGCCAATCCAACATTTTAAACATAAGGACATTTTATAGCACATCGACATAATCAAATTCCACTTAACACCAACAAGTAATAAATCAAACTCACAATTCGTCAAGTCCGTTCTTAAAACACTTTACCTAACATTTCATCATATGATATTTAACCAAATATATTTAACCATACAGATGCAAGACCTACAATGGTAAGTGTGTATCAGTGCACTTACCTCAAAATTTGCAAAGTCAGCTCAATGCTCAACTGTGCTTTGAGTTCTGAACACTACATCCTACAGAATTCAAGTTACATTTCACTCATAAACACATATTTACATTAAATACCATATCCTCATTATTAGTTATCATAAAACTCCCAAGTTATCCAAACCCTAACTTCTTAATCTCCTCCGAACCGTCAATACCAAGCTAACCTCTTACATATTTAAGAATCTCTCTAAAATCCACAAAACCCACTCAATTACACAAAATTTTCATCTAGGAGAATCTATGTGTAGGAAGTCAACAAAATTTGTGTTTAGAAAGGTCTTAGAAGTGTGTATTGAGGGTTGAGATGGAAGGTTGTGAACCCCAAATTTGTAAAACTTATTTTCATTTAAATACTGATTTTGGCAACCATTTTTTTAAATAGATAAGTATGAGAGATAGAAGAAAGTGGAAGTATAGTTTCCAAATTATTTAACAAAGACCAATGTTATCCATACACAAAATAAGAATCAAAATGCAGAAGCTATGGAAAATAATTTACATGCAATGTTTGTAAATCACATCTATACTAACATATGTATAGACATACAACATAAACAAAACCCAAAACTAGAAGCCCAACCTTCTTCAATGTCGCACCACTTAGCCTTACAAAAAACGTAGTCCCGTCACTAATCGCTGTCACTCTACACAACATTCAGCAACACACAGGGGTGAGTATATAAAAATACTCAGTAAGTAATAACCTACTGTTGTTAAGATGAAGTGCAGGGGAATCTTCGGCCAACACGGGGCGTGCTTATGCCTTAATTCCTAAATGGCTTGCTGTTTCCATGTCAAATATGTTCTTTAGGTGCTTTAGTCGCTAGAGAATTCATCCTAGGTGACTTACTTACTTTAGGTATACATTAGTACATTATTCTGGTTAAAAATAGGTTTTGGGCACAATTAACGTAACGTAAGTTATTCATAAGCTCTTTGTCGAAAATTCAAGAACATGAATAACATGGGTTAAGATACACTTAATGTACGTTAAACTGCATTAACGTAGATTATTGGCCCAAATAACATACGTTAATGTGTTCCAGAAGCATTTTCCACACATTCAAGTCAAGTTACATACATACACACTTTATACAACTTTAAGGCATGTCAAACCAACCCTATTAGCCTCTTCACTAACCATTTTACACACAACTCATCACAAATCATTGAACTCATGGTCAATTCCACAACATTATAATCCAATTCTTAAGCATATACATCAACATCCTCACTTCATCATCACATCATAACACATTCTCATTCAAATTATAACAACACACACATTCAACAATTTCATACATCTCAAATCCACACACAATAAACATCGTATACTTATTACGTTCTTAATCATATAATTAACTAAATCATTAATCAATTGAAATATGTATATTCAAAACCTTTCTCTTTTATCCTTTAATATTCTCAGTCTTATCTGTTAATAAATATCATTGGTTGGTTGAATAGCAAAATAGCAAAATTAATTGAGCAGTACTGGTAAAATAGTGTAAGAATACGACCCGTGTTGCCTGCCGTTCATACGAGCACGACTCGTGTTGATCAATAGTTCCATGGGCACAATCTCATGTTGATTCAGCACGACCTGTGTTCATTCAACACGACCAACATGTTATTTAAACACAGACTGTGTTGACTTACTGTAACCTGAATCAAACTGTTCATTTCATCTTATAATTATACATTTCTCACTCTATATCAGTTATAACAATCATTATAAAAAATATCACTACTCAAATGAATTTAACATTATCTTTACTCTTTAACTTGTACCATTTCAGCAAGCAACATCAGAACTCATATATATATATATATATATATATATATATCCATATGCATGTTCCTATTCAATCCTATTAACCCCCTATAATATTAATCGATAACTATTCTTACTTAAAACTAACTTTTCTGAAAGTTGTATACATGGAAACTTCGTAAATACTTGCTATTAGCTTCAGATTTTTGCGTTCTAACTTTACCAGATAATTCTCTACTCGATTCTATGATCAATTTGATATATAATACCTGATTTCTGGATCCTTTTCTCTTTTTCTCTCTTCTTCGAGCCTCTCTCACTTTGCTCTGTGCTTTTTTCGTACTTATGTGAATGTTTAGGGCTCGAAATGAAGTGCATATATATACTCAAAAGTCTCAGCATGACCGTGCCATGCCCAGCACACCCCGTGCCATTTTCATTTTTATACGTGTCACTCAGTTTTTCAGCGTTTCGGGACACTCAGCATGTCGGCATGTCCCGTGCCAACCTTGGCATAACCGTGCTCATTTTTGAGCATGTTCGTTTTGTTTTCCAGCCAGTCCTCAGCACGACCCCGTGCTGTTCGCACGCCCTGGGGTGTGTTGAGTCGATTCCTTGTTGATTCTACATCCAAACTTCATTTTGTCAAATCCTCGACTCATATAACTCTTAACTTATTCATAATATGCCTTTTTAACTTATATTTTACCTATTTTCTTTATTACTTTCCTTAATTATCCTAATCATATCTTAGTTTACTTAATAATAATGTTTTAAGATGGGAATGTTACACACAAAATCATTAATCAAACATCCTATTCGTAACACAACCATGCACATATTCATCAAACATTCATTTCATTCTTAAACACCTGTTATATTGCTCAATATCATCATCGAATCACAAATCATATCATACCTCCACAGGCATAAGTTCAAATAGATTATTTAGGCATTCATAATAACACCACCACATAACCATACAAGATTATAATAATTCCATATAACTCATTCAATAACACATATATTTCTCAAACATAATTTAAACTCATATCATACGATATGTCCAATACATTCATTTCCAAACATATGATATTATGTATGCAAATGAATGCGAATGAAATACTAATGCATTTCCACACAAAATTCCCTGGGGTCTCACAACAATTCTCAAACTAGAGAGCCTCAACTCTCTCTTTTCATTTGAGAGATCTCTCTCTCATTTCATCATAATTGGGCTAATCCCTCTTTTTATCCATACAGAAGAACACTCGCCTTTCAGGAAGAACATCACGCCTTCCCATTCACAAGTCAAGCTCTCGCTTGCTTTTTCCTCGGGCTTAGCCCGACATCGAGCTCTTGCTCGACATCAAATCTCATTAGGGATAAATCCCTCTTAAAATCAACAACATGAGCCATGCTCTTTGTTCATAATTGGGCTAATCCCCCATTTTATCATGTGGAAGAAACAACTCATCTTCCCTTTTATCATCTCAATGCATGAACACACTATCCTGCTCATGCAATGCCAATAATGACATGTATGAATGCAATTCATGCATTTCCAAATTCCATTTCACAATATCACATACACTTGAATGTTTCACATTAACCATTCCCACATTCATATCATAAGCCACACATTCTTAACAATAGAATTTGACATATATACATCAACACATTATCGTTCCACAATAACATAAAATGCACACATCTCCATAAACATCCATCACGTGACATAGGCCATCACACATTCATAAAATGCCAACTTGTGGCAAGAAACAATCATAACATACATAGCTCATACAAAATTTACATATTAAAATTATATTAACACCACACATTTCAACAATGTTAACAAACCAAGTCTCATCAACTTATTCAATCCAATCGATTCCACAATAACCTTATTCATCCCAACATAAACCAAATATCATTCACTCATACAAATCTTTAACATATTTACCTCACAAACATTCAATCCATAATAGCTCTTTGCACCACAAAGTTCATAAGCAAATCTCATTATGCAAATTTCTTACTTTCAAGCAACTTCACATTTTCCATTTAATTCATTAAAAGAAAATTTATATAGCACCTTACCATTAACATTCATAATCAAAACACGTCAAACACAACTCATTCAACTTTTAAGTAAATCCACACAAACACATTCAAGAAAATCAAGTCCATTAATTGAGTCATTTTTGCTACCATTTCAACAAAGGAAACATTAATCAATATACTTACCATACAGAGGCAAAACCTACAATGGTAAGCATCTAAAATGGACGTACCTCGAACTCTGCAAATCGGCTCGTTGCTCGATTCCCGATTCGGATTCCAATTGTCGCCTCCTACACAAATCACGACACATTTCACATTATATACAATATTCTATTCGTAATTTCTCATTTACTCAACTGATTAATCAAAATCCCCAAATTTTCCACAAACCTAAATTCCTAAATCTCCATTAAATCCTCCAATTTTTGGTTAGATATTTGTACATTTAGTAACTAGCATGAAAAACCAATAACAACATACCAAATTTACCTCATTTAACAGGAATTTTAGCCTTAGATTAAAGAATCTTACCTTTCCTCTCACTTGACTTCAAACCCTAATGTGGAGGAATCAGATGGAGGAATCATTATGTTGTTAATCCACTAAAATCCACGAGTTTGTGGTTAGGTTTGGTGTTTAAGGAGCATTGGGATGGTGTTTTAGGGTTAGGAGAATGTTTGGTAGAGTTTGGGGAAGTTTTGTCTCAGTTTTGCTTATTTTAAGCATTTTAATGATGTGTTTAGACCCCTGATAACGTAGGTTTGGGAAATTAACGTACGTTAATAAACATACGTTGAACTGGGAAGTCTGCCATTGAATAATGTACGTTATTCTATAACATAACGTACGTTATTTAGATTAATGTACGTTAATGGCCTTCAGACTGTTAGATTTTCTATTTATGACCTTTTTCGATTCCCAAAGATATATATTCTTATATATACATTATCCCAACATAAAATTAGGCATTATTCCAACATAAAAGGGTCATTTTTCAGGGCGTTACAAAGGTTCCTGCTGTGGGTTGGCTAGGTTTATAAATTAAGACTTTATGTTCCTCTCTCTTTTCAAATACGCTTCCATTTTAAAATCTCGCCAGGTCAAAACGGTCTGTCGAATGGTTTAACCAAACCGTTTGCCTAACCATTTTTGTAGGAATAAGATTAGCTCTAGAAGGGGGGGTTGAATAGAGCTAATAAGGTTTGAGAATTTTTGCGGAAAATAAAAATAAACGACACAAGATATAGAGTGGTTCGGATCAAACACCTATTCCATTACCTAAGTTCCTCAC
>CANYCX013063409.1:0-17608 GCA_948193385.1 Breynia disticha f. nivosa | reverse complement strand
CTTTACAACCCAAAACCAGGCCCATGAATGTACCATGCAAAACATTCAACATACAAATTCCTAACACTCATCTGGGCCTAAGGCCCACATGCTCAAAAAAGATGAATTGCAACCCTAAAACATGGAAAATTCATTTTAAGTTTTGAGCCCAAATTGTTAAGAGAAATTGTGCCTTCGGGCTCTTTAAGTTAACCCAGTGATGGGCTTGGGCCAAGCCCAAAATCATTCATTGAATGAATTATTCAAGCCCACAAGACAACATCAATTCATTTTTGTGCCATTCCTATGTAAATAAACGACTAGGGATATTTAGAATGTTAATATCATAACTTCCAAGTTCTACTATCAAGGTCCTCAACCTTGATACCTCAAGCGCTTAATTAACAATCTTTAATATTTTATCAAACACATACCACATATCAGTACATGAAGTGATAAAATAATGCATTATAATTTTATTACTGTATAATAAAAGTTACAAACAATGTATTGGGACTAGGGCTTACACTAACAAATTGTTCACAAGGCAATTCGTTCTGCGCATGCTTTTAAAATAGGTCAGAACCCTCATTTTCAAATGCACACAAACTTTCTAAAACCTCTCAACTGGCTGTTTTGATTGATTTCAAGCTGTTTCTCATTCCATTCAAGGTAAATATCTCAATTTCCTCTTACTCTCTACATTCCTCCATAGTTTTAGGGTTCCTTTTTGGTATTTTTTAGGGAAACCCTAGAAAATTCGAAAATGCTAAAATTGATTGAATGTATTATGTTATAAATGGAATTCTTTATGAGTTTAACAAATTACATGTTTTTGCTTGCGATTTCTTGTGAGAACCTCATTTACAACCGAAGTTAGGGTTTAGGTTTGAGTATTTTTTGAATTATTCTGCCAAATTGGGTAGCTTTTAGGGATAATATTGAAGGAATTGTGCTTAGAGGAGTATGGACAGTGAGATTGATTAATTATTTGCACTGAATTATGAATGAGATGGTTTAAGATTATAGCTTAGTGGATTTTAAGTTGAGAATTGTTAGTTGATTATGATTGTTGTTGTTTGAACCTGAACGGTTTGTATTGAGAATTGAGAATTGTTGGGTGATTGTGAATAAGATGCTTTTTGTTCATGCAGATGTCAGGAGCAAGACCTTCTCACCGTAAGAGACCTGCTCAAGGAATCACCCGAGGATAAGACGATCCTTAGCAAGTGGCTAATATACTTAGTGTCCCATATGTGTCGTACCATCAGAGATGCCTCGAGGCCTTGATGGGCAAACCGTTCAGCCCTATCAGGCTGCCAGACCAGACTACATTACAAGACCTCAACCTCTATAAGGAGTATGCACGGTTGACAAGCGTCAGGGGCTGGGATCAATTCTTTAAGATTGACACCCTGCCTATCGAGAGCTGACATTGGAGTTCTCATCCTCTTTCACATTTGATGAGCTAGCAGAGATAGAGATGGCAATGATAAGTTCGTCAGTTTTCGAGCAGGGGGTATATTACACGGGATGATGCTCTCTGATTCGGTTGGTGGATGGGCATTTATGATGAGGATTTTTCCTACAGTGTGGAGTACGATGACATGCCCTTGGAGTTTCCAGCAGGTGTTGACATTATAGGTTACTGGAGGGAGTTGAGTGACTGGACGTACTTCAACCTAAGAAGGTCCAAGGCCTCTTAGATTCACTCTCACGTCTTGTGATACATGCATTGGGTCATAGCCACCACTCTATTTCCACAAAGGAGAGTGCAGGGAATGTGGCATTTTAAGATATGTTTTGCCCCTACAGCTTGGACAAGAGAGTCCTAGTCAACATAGCCTACTTACTGGCTAAGTCTCTTAGGGATTAGCACACTCAACCGAGGATTACAGGGCTATATTTAGGTCACTACACCACCCAAATAGTTCAGGGCATACATAGGTTGCATCGTATGCTAGTGATGGCTACCATGCCCACTGCCAAATATTTGGATATAGTTGTCCTCCATTGGATAAGCCTGATAGAGAGAATACGGGACGGAGTCGTTTAGTATAGGTTGAGGCAAGATGTTCGAGATGAGCATCCTCCGACAAAGGACGAGGAGTAAGTAGTAGAGGTGCAAGTACTAGAGGCACCAATGCCACCATTACAGCATCCTGGTCAGCTATCTCAGCTAGACCAGATTCTGGACCTACAGCAACAGCACAGTGCCACCCTAGCTACTATGGAGCAGCAACAGATTGCTCGAGATGCATTGATACAAACTATCCACATAGAATAGCTATCACAGAGAGGACATATTTATGCACTGGAGAACAACATACAACATATATTCCAGCACTTCCATATCCAGCTGCCTCCCTACACACCTCCACCAGCCTACCAGCCATATTATCACTCGTACCAACAGTGCTACCCGCAGCCCCTGGCCAGATGAGGACCAGTAGGAAAACAAGGGGGATGACTGACCCAGCTACCGGTCACAGATGACCTTCTAGGATTTGACTTCATTTCTTTTCCTTTCTTGTTATTTTATTTTTATTTTATTTTATCTTCTTTTCTTTTAGTTCGTAGTTTTATTTATTTTCTTTGTCTTTCTGTTATTTTGTGTTTTATTTTTTGTTTCCATTAAACCATGTATTGAAGAATATAATGCTTAATGGTGATTTTGCTTTGTTTTCTTCGGTCTCTATTTGAGCTGACAAATCAAGCATTCAGAGTCTTCTGGAAATATCCCAAAAAATAGCCTTCAGGGAAGTTTTTTTCATTTTTCATTTCTATTCACCCTTCCTTTCATCTTTATTTTTTATATACATTGAGGACAATGTATTTTTCTAAAAGTGTGGTGATGGGGGTTCATAAAATGAAAAATGTTTTGCGTGTTAATTAAATATCTAGCAATTTCACGTCTTGGCCAGTGAAGAGTTTATGTAGACGAGTGCATCTGTTCAACTACATAATCATAACTGGTAATGAACTTTAGAAAAATATTCAATCTTTTGATTTAATTAACTAAGCATTTTTGTATTCTTAGTCGTATCCCTATTTTAAGCACACCAAACCAATTTTTGATGAGTTCTAATTTTTATCTTTCAACTGTTCACATTTAATAATACTTTTACTGTCTTATAAATAATTGTGGCTAATAAAATTTTTTTCATATTTACTAACTAAGTTTAATGACATTGAGGTATGATTTTGGCTATGCTTTGAAATGTGCCCTTGTCGATTGGACCTAGAGTCGTAATCAATAAAGGTTGTAAAGTGCAACTGTGAGTTAAAATTGAATTTTATTATTTTGGTAAAGTTAAAGCTCTACTCCTCTGTATGGTATTTAAGATATGAGTATGCAAAGCACCTCTATCAAGACTTTGTGGAGTAACTAGGGACAACTAGCAAAAATGGGTGATCTTCACGTAAAAAGAGAAAGTGTTCATGATGGAGGACACCGAGTAAATATGTTGTGAAGAAAATGAGTTTATAGCAATCGAGTAAGTGGAAAAGTTGAGATGGAGCATAAAATGCACTCAAATTTTGAAAAAATCTTACTAACCAATTTTGCTTCTAATTGCCTTTATTCTTTTGGAATTTATTGCACTATATTTACATTAAAGTCTCAGTAATATTACTTGTCAATAGTTATTTAATAAGTTTTGAAACTTCTCTGGAATTGGTTTACACACACATGGGATCGTCTCTGAGTCCAATTTTGAATATACTGTTTAGCCAAACTATCTGTGTTTAGCTTTTGTTGATTATTGGTTATGTGTTTTATTTGAACCTATGCTTTGATTATATATGAGACAGCATGGAAAATATTGCTAGAGAAACCCATGCTCGTTTTCTTATCCTTTGAGTATGATTTTTAATTATTTGCTTGATGCAAGCAAAGGCTTAAGTGTGGTAATGTTTGATAAATGTCGTTTTATACATATATTTCATATCTATTTTCACGACATTTATATGGTTTTTAGGTTAACTTTGGTAAGATATACGTATAAATTCTGTAATTTTTATATTCTCAAGTCATTCATGGAACTCGAAGCAAAAAAGGAAAAATTTGGATCAAAAGGGAGTGGAACCGTGAAGAAATGCAATAGTGTAGTGTCGGCGACCACTACAGGCCATTTCCATCACTGTTTCCTCTAAATCAAAACATGAATGCACCAGAATGGCCTTAGGAATAGTTTGTACTAACCGTTCCCATGTCTGTTTTCACCTATCAATGTGTGCAGTGCAGAAGCAAACAACTCGACAAACGGTTTTCTGGCTATTTGACTGGCCATTCACAACTTACGGGGTGCCGAAATAATCCTATATATAAATAATTTCAAGAGAAAAAAGAGGGGTTACACAGTTTCCAGAGCCATAGCAACCAAGGGACCCGAGTTTAGAGAAAAAGGAGCAGAGATTCGAGCACGAAAACAACCAATTCGAAGATTTTTGTGTTAGATAATCGATCTATTGACCTTGTAAGAGTTCAAATGGGTTATCTATCTATTCTATGGATATCTTTGATGTTGATTGTTGAATTTAGTTTGAATATGAGCTAAAATTGTTATGGATATCTAGATTAGACAAATCCTATGATGACTTACGACTTATGACTTGATTGATTTGCGGTTTTAATGAATTTTTATTGAGATTAAATTTTGTGGTTTAAATGCGCAACATAACTTTGCATTGATAGGTTGAGAAATCATCTTGCAAATTAGGTCTTCCACAATTGAAAGGAGTTTTCTGCAATTCTAGAGATAGAATTATAGAACTACTCTGTATTAGTGTAATGTTAAGAGAGGAACGTATGAAACTTAGCTCGATTAGGGGTTTTAGTCTAAAAGAGATTTTGGCTAATCAACTTAGTAATAGTTGTTAATCTAATTGAGAGATATTTTAGCAAAGAACATACATTCTCGCGGTCTAATATTGAGTTATACAAGTATGAAGTTATATGAGGAATTGAGTCTAAGTATTTCTCCATTTAAATTAAACCAATTCTTTTGCATTGTTCTTGTTTTCTTGCTGTGAATTGCGTAGTTTATTTGTCATTAGTGATAAGCAGTTAAATTTCCAGAGTTAATATTTTTTCGGTTAGATAATAGTTTAGGTTGATTGTAGTAGTACTTGACCGTCTTCGTGGGATCGAAATCCAATATTCTGTAGGTATATTACTATTCAAGAGGTATACTTACCTAGCGAACTGCAGTATACGCATTTGCAGAAAATTTGATCAATACATTTTGTAATTAAGAAATTTCTACGAGAATCGGTGCTATCCGAGAATAATTAGTCGATTTGGATTTGCAAATTATTATATATAATTCAACAGTCGAATGGAATGAATTAGGAAAAGACGAGTCGACAAGGAACAAATAAGAAGATCGAAAAGCTGAAAGAAGAAAAGATGTTTTGGCTATACGCTTGAAATTAGCCAAGCATTTTATTTGAACAAATATAGAACCAGAATGTATGGTTTTATGTCTATTACTTGTTCTTCCGCCTGAGTTAAGACCTATCATTCAGATAGTTTGTGGTAAGCAGGCACTAGAAGATGAATTCCTTGTCTTTTCTAAAGGAGTACCATAAGGTTATTCTTCTGTCTTTCTTTCCTCCCAACTAAGACATCTATTTAGATTGACTCATTTTCTCTATTCCAATTTATATTTATTAGAGGGTTACCCCTGTATAAAAGTACCTATGAACATCTCTGTATCAATCTTAGCCTTTCGCTCTGTCGATACCATTCTAGCCCCACAACAATCTGAAGAAGAAATCTTCTCCTTATTGGTCTACTTGTGGTTTGCAAGATCTAACCAAGGTCGGGCATAAAGCTTTGGGAAATAGAATAGATAGAATTGATCACTTACCTTACTTTGGCATGACAGAAAGAATGCATTTTGCTGTGGTTCAAGATCATTGTTTGAGTAGATCCCGAGAAAAAAAAGAGTTGAAGTGATTCGAGAGCGAATAGAGAAAAGCCATTTCTGGCATTCTCTTTGCTTAAAGAAAACCTGAAAGAGATGTATCAGTGAACCCCAACTTGAAATTAGGACCCTTTTTTTTAAAAAAACATGTAGATATATGAGAGAGAGAAAAATACAAAATAGTTTAGCCCATTAAAACAATGAGCATTTTGTGGTCGTATACAAAATATGTAATGTAATGCAGAAGCAAATGGAAAGCGGTTTACAATGTAAAACGTATGTAAACCATCTATATACTAAGGTATGTATAGATTTACAAAAATGGTATATTAAAACCCCAAAATCAAAAAGCTAGGAGCCGACCTACGATCAAATGGCACACCTCTTGAGTATTGCCTAAAAGAGGAGAGACTCCCGTCTGCTAGCTACTGACGCTCTGCACAACCATCACAAAAACACATTTGCACGTGAGTAACTAAATACCTAGTAAGTGCAATTAAAACACTCACCAAGGTAGTTAATGCATAAGTACTCGTTATTTAGTGTGTTTTAGGTGCATTATGAAGTAGGGCAATCATACCCATATAATCTCTATCAATTTTGTCTTTTAATTCTGTCAAATTTAATTCAGAAATTTTCCAGTGAACACGGGCGTGCCGGAGAGCACGATTACCATGATTTTCACAACCATAAACAATTTTCTAGCATCAGCAGGTGCTGTCTAGCACGATGGTTGTGTCGACACTCAAGAACTTGGACAGTGTTCTAGCACAGTTCGTGTGCCACGCAGCATGAGGCGTGCACATAAAATATTATTCCAATGGCCTGGCACGAGGTCATGCCTATTAGCATGCCCACCATGCCAACCCTTTGGAACTTGTAATTTACATCATCACTTAATGCACACAATCCATCACACATGCAACCAGCGTTCAATAAATATCTAACATATATTTGGTACATAAACAAATTATTCATTCCACACACACATTTAATAATTTAACACTTACACAATCATATTCACACATGTACACATTCATACAATTTACAGGGCATTCTTCTTTCCAATTAAACATACAAAGTTCATACATTTAGGAATGGATGCTCTATGCAATGTTGATGCATTCTGCACACAATTATCTCCAGGATCTTCCATCTCTTTATGAACATGAGATATCACTCAGTTTTTCTCAGGTCCAGTCTAGTATCTTTTATGGCCAAGGAGCTCTCAACCTATTTTCCTCATTTTACGATCATTGGGCCTTCGTTTATTTTACCTCATTGCACTTTCACGAGCTCTCGTTCGTTTTTCCTCAGGCCCAGCCCGGTATCTGTTACGGCCAAATGTCACACAAAATGCTCATGCATGTACAATGTAAAAAATTCCATTCACGACTATTCTTAAGCATCTCATCATGCTAAATCATCACACAAATTACGGCCAATTTCCACATTACTCTTTTCTTTCAAAATAACATTTAACACATTCCCTTTTTATCATTTATCATGGCGTTACTCGCATTCTATATTCTCCATTAATCATATTATGCTCATCATAACAATCATGTCATCAAACCACTTATCATAAATCAACACACACCACATGGTAACACATTTCTTCATTCATAAATCAAGTCATAGTATCACATTTACATGGCACATTTCTATCCAATTACACAATCCACACAAAGCTCAAGTAAGGTCAAACAAAGCATCAATCCATTTTTAAGACACATTCAACTACCATTTTATACAAAATGCAATTAATCGCACTTACTTAACCATAAAGATGCAAGACATGCTAAGGTAAGGTTTGGCAGTGCACTTACCACGAAATCCATGAAGTCAAACTCGTGGGTCAGCTCTGATTTGGGTTCCAAAAATTGCCTCATGTAACATATTAACTACACATCATCATAAACAATCATTCACCACATCACTTCAAATAATTTAACCCTTAATTAAATAAAATCCCCAAATTTTCTTACTAAACCCATCCTAATCCCCTTCTTCCTCTCTAAATTGTAAGAAATTCCACCACATTCTCTAACCCTTAACACCTTAACCATTTCCCCACTCACACTCTTTACTAAATCCATTTTCCCACCATTTTTTAAACTACATAAACCCTATCTCAGATTTTCTCAAAACCAAAGGTCTAAGTCCTTACCTTAGCATTTTTTGCTCCCAAGTCATAAGAAATCTCCACTCCTCTTTGCACACACTCACCACCTGTAGAAACTAGGGTTTTTAAGAGTTTTTGAGGTATTTTTTGAGCTATTATTGGTCTCAAATGCTTTTCACGTGTTAACTCACGTTTTAATTGTTTGAACGGCATGCCTCTTGACACACCCATGCCGAGGTTTGTGTTCTGCATTTTTCACACGTTTCCATCATGCCTCGTGCTCTATTTTATGCTTATTATTTCCAGTACAGTGGCATTGGCACGACCCGTGCCACGCCCATGTCCAGCCATGTCGATCCACTGTTTTGTACTTTCACTTAATTTCCTCCCGACTAGATCCCACTATTTATCTCAATTTAAGTATTATCTAATTCTAATAGTTTTTGGCCATTACAGTATCAGTCATGAGGAATAGTTCTAATCCAAGAGGCCTTGGTTTCTGGTTCGATCAATAGAGGATCAATTCACAGGGAAAAAAATCACTATTACTAGTTTGATAAAAGCAAGATCTCTCTTTTTGTCAACAACAATCCAATTTCAACTCACACCCTAGGGCAAGGAATAGAGTAACCTAAGATAAAAAGGTGGATGTAAGGTAGTTATAAGCTATATATATGTGTTACTTATAGTTTCTATTTTTAGATGTCTTAAAAGAAAAGAGAAAGCTAAATTAATGTAATAGTCACTCCAAGCACACTTTCTTATCATGATTTTATGTAAATATAGGATGCAAGAAGCCTACCATCTACTCATGTTTATTAGAGCTAAATGTTGAAGCCTTAACCTTGAAAGAAGTAGCTGCATTGGTGTTTTTTGTAGTAGATATAAAGAGAAATGAATATGTTATGTTGATATACTATGTGTAAGATCTCTATTAAGATATTAAACACAACAATATGAGCAGTAATTGAAGAAAAACTTACTTGATTATCGCAACAAAAGAATTGAGATCTTTGAAAGAAAAAACTATGGCCGCCTTCTTCTATAGGCACGATTGCCGAATTAAAGGCGTGTATTTTTACAAACATTTCTACTGAATGACTGTATGAACCATAAGCTTAAAGGAAAGAACTGTTTTTCTTTTCCCTATAAGTCTAGAGAAAAGTAACGTGAAAATTGATTCATCTTTCATTAGGGTTTCCTTATTTGAGTTATTTATAATATAAGGAATTATGTCATAAGTCTCTTAACTTGACAAACATATAATTGATTAGTCGTGTATAACTCGCTTAGTCATGGGTAGACCTCTAACTACTAACATCTCCCACTTTCACATGACTAAAACTTATTTTGTCAAGTGTGAGGTCTTCTTAATTCATCCAATTTGTATCATTCTTTCTTATAGTGGATCACACGAACAACCAGTTAAGAATGAGTATATGTACCTTGACTAGGCTATTCATACATTGTTCTTCAAGACTTTTGGCTGTATCCACAAATTAATTTCCATATTTCACATCTTTTAATCTTAAGGTCGTATGAAAACTTAATCATTTTTACTTGTCTATTTCACTTAGAAATTTTGATAGGGCTCATGCGTACTTTCATCCTTCTCGTGAACTATTAATGAAAGTATTCTACCTCATACAAAACTACTACTCTGCCTTGAACTAACAACTATTCAACATGCCCTAAATTTACAAGTGTTGATCAGAGATATACTTTATAAACATATCAAGGTAATTGAATAGTATTAAGCTTCTTTATAGAAATGTAGAGTTCATATGGTGATTTTAAAGATCCACTTGATCGACATTGGGTCTCACACAGAGAAAATAAGATTCTTCTAAATTTTTTCATCTCTAGTCTTGTATAAAGTCCACATAAAATATTTCATAGTCTCAAATTCCTTCTTACTAGGAACACATGTCAGATATTTGGAGATATATATCACCATGCTCAGGTGTCAGGCTTCAATGCATCTATCATTTTCCCTTAGTCCACTTTAAGTTTCTGTAATAATAGGACTACCTTTAGTTTTAGCGGGTTATGATTGCGGTTATGATGGGCTCACCTAGGATATAAATTATTTATTTACAACTTTTATTACTACACCTTAGTAAGAATGGACTCTTTATGACCTCATCTTAGCATTTTCTCAAAAATAAGTGAAAATCTAAGGTATCAACCCATGTGAGTGAGTTTTCCCACTCTACATGCGAACCTATATGCAATAGCTTTATACATATCGCTAGATATGTCCAATACATATGCCACATCTTATAATATTTCAACATTAATCCACTGTTAATACTTGCATGGTCTTTTGAACTTAAAAGTTCCCCATTTCCTTATTAAGTCCTCTTTGACTTAATATGATACTTGATTTTTCCTTACTAGCATACGATAATTTTTTAAATGAGTATCACCTTAGATGATCACTTATCTCAAGGTTGTTAGGTTTGAAATAGATTACACTAACATTCCTCATGTATAATGCTTGTATGATAGTTTTTAATTCTCAAACTAGGTCTTTAAATTCATATTACTTAGCCCTTTAGCCAAAATAAGAATTCACATAAGGACATAGCCACCACTTAGGTTTCATGATGTATGCTATGTTTGGATGTAGTTACCACAAAAGCCATACATCATGTATCCATCACTCAATCATTTTCTTACTCATTTATAGATCCTTTAAACACAATTTGGTGTCTTACAAGTATCTTACATACGATTTTATCTAATCCTACTTATGGATTATTAGTACCAACCAACTAATAATCACTTAGAATAACAAAGTTTTGGCCATTGTATGAATAAATCATATACTTTTATATGACAAATCACTCTCTTGTACACAACAAAGAATCATTTCATACATTTATCTGTTTGTTTCTTTGAACTACAATTCAACATAGAGCATGTTACCCAAATATTTTCTATATTTCTTAAATGTGGATACTAGTTCTACTTAAGAAGCTATTCTTAAATTTAAAATGTTTGTGGTTTGGCCCTGTCAAAATTACTCTATATATATTGATGTTACTCTCTCCAAACAACTCTTTAGAACTATATTTGAAATTGTATTTCTAATATTTACCAATAAGCACTTTAATTATGTCAATTCTAGTTAAATGTGTTCCTCTTTAAACTTAGAAAAATTAACTATTTACCTTTTTTGTGTTCGTGTTATTATCATAACAAATTTGAATATACCATAACTCTAATACTCTCAAGGTGTTATGGTATTATTATAACAAATCTGAATATACCAATAAACTTCAAAACTCATAAGGTTGTACGGTATTATCATAACAAATTTGAATATACCAACAAACTTCAAAACTCATAAGGTTGTATGGTATTATCATAAAAAATGAATATACTAACCAAATCCAAAACTCTCAAAGTTTGAACAACTATATATTTGCTACTTTGTGCGATGAAACCACTAGTTATCAGCAATGTGAAACACTTTTCTAAGGCCTCCCACTAAAATCAAGTAGTCTTTCCTTGTCAAGACATCCCACTAACATCAAAGAGTCTTTTCTTGCTAAGACCTCCTACTAAGGTCAAAGAGTCTACTCTAATAATTAAGACTAATCCCTTTTAAACTAAAGTTTTATGAGGTAAATTTTCAAACAATTTAGAGAATATTGGTTTGTTTCATCTCACATGTTACACTAAGTAATTATTAAATTATATTGACATTTACCTAGTTATTTTGTATCCACTCATTCCCAAAAAGACTTTACCTTCTGGGTAGACAAAATATTTTTTTGCACTTAGTCACACTTAGTTTGATCATTCACATTATGTTATTTGTAATTTTCCATTACTAGGGTAAACCAAATAGTAATTAACTTCAATTTTCCTTGTAGAGATGTCACTCACAATCTTATTGCCTTATCTAAATAATCAACATTAGGAAATCCTTAATTTTTTTGGTTGATAAAAGGTTGACGAATGATCCATCCTTTAAAATGGTTTCATGACTTTACTTTTGAACTCCCATTGGGATAAATTTTCAAAAATTCTTTTTAGAATTATAAACTATTCAAAATGCCCTCTTGAGTTAAAAACTCCCACTGTTCAGAAACTCCCACTGGGATTAAGTTCAAACTCAAAGGACTCTACTCGAGTAACAAACTTTACCTTCCATTGAGAATAACTTTCTTTAAGTCAAGATCATGACCAATCACACTAGGTGTACATGAAATATAAAGTTTTGACCTCAAACAAAAAGTGGTCATAGTAGCTAATCAAGTCCAAAAGAAAAAGGTAAAAACCCTCTTTTACTCAATCTTTCCTCATCTTCTTTTAAATCTCCCACTTAGGTGGGAGTGATCTTAAAAGGATGTGGTCCTTAAAGTGATTTACATAGTCACTCTCCTATTATAATATCCTTTGCACTAAGAATAGGATTATTAGATTTATTACTCACCTAGGGTAAATATCAAGTGGGTACAAGTCACATAGGCATCTTGGTTTTTCGGTCACCTTAGACTAAGATTTGAGGACATTACAAATACATCTCATGATTTGTAATGGTTAAGTCAAACTATGACCAGTCCACTTTCTCACAAGTGTAAGCACTGAATTTTAAAAGAGCACAAGTTTAAAAATATATTGGCATGTTTCATCACTTATCTTAACATGTTAAGGAAGAAAGAAATTTACTTTTCCTCCACTTCATTCGAGTGGTAGAGCTTAGGATAAACATTCATTGTTCAATCTTTTGCATCATTTAGATGTTTTAAATTTCTTGATCAAATGCATTTGCGACAAATGTTGATCTTTACGTGTTTGATCATCTCATCTTTTAAGTTTCATATATATAATGTTTCTCGTATATGAGAATTCCAAAAATTATACGATTATTACATAAATCAATCATATTAAAAAGTGAAATTAACTCTCTTTATCACCATTAACATCATCAATTGGTAGCTTAATGGATAGCAATAAGATTAAGTTTGACTAATGGTTGCACAATTGTCTAACCACGACATCAATTTCAATTAACTCAACCTTTCATGATCACCTAATTTCAATTAAGTAACTCAACATTTCATGAGTCGCCCAATTTCAATTAGGTAACTCAACCTTTCATGAGTCACCCAATTTTTATGTCTTCATAAATTTAACACATTAACTTTAGCTAATGTGGTGTGAGACCCATTTAATGGAATCAAACTATCACGTAAAATGTGTGAAATTACAAATAATAAGTAGTATACGTTTAATGAATTAGAGATCTAGTAGTCCATACTCTAACATAAATTTTATTGTTATTAATTGAAAGATTAATTGAAACTCTCTTTTAATTAAGTTAAGATAGAAAATGACTAATTATAAAAGGTTTTGACATTTCCACAAAAAAAATTTCTAAAAGCCAAATGTCTATAACTCCCACTTTTTGGGTCATTTATAATGTCTCTTAATCATTTTTACTTAGAGTTTGTTGGACATCTATGAAAATTACTTAATTCTTTATTAAGTGAGTTCACCTCCTAAAAGTAAAAAATTAGAAGTAGAACATAAAACTCCAATACACTTCTCACTTGCGTTAGATTGAATAGTGTATTCAAAGGTGCAACACTTTGATGATTAAGACATTTCTCTTAGTGAAACATCTTAAACACATATTAATGTTTATTTGAACTCACTTAGATTCCTTTTTTTTATTTCAATTCTCAAGAATTTTCAAATTCTTAAGCTCTTTATTTTCATTGTCTTAGTCTTAAACTCATCAAAAACTAAGTTATCATTATAAAATTGACTTGAAAATTGCCAAGATTCTCTAGTATTGACTAAGTCATTATGAAAAGTCAATCAAGTTGATCCACTGCATCTTCAAGATTACTCAAATAGAGTTTGGATTAGGTGCAGCTTGATTTACTCCTAATTATTTGACCAGGAATCAATAATGATTCCTCAGAAAAAATTCTTTTTAGTTGACTAAAACTAAATTTAATCATATAACCACTTAGCTTTTAATCACTATGCATTTATGTATCTTTAAGTGGTCAATAGACCGTGATCTTAAGATCCAATACATGCATAGCTACTTAGTAAAATCATTTATTCTTGCATTTAGCAACTCAATACGGACAATGAAACACTTTTGTTTCATGTTACATAGGAATTAATGTCCAAGTTACATTAAGAAAATACCTTGAATTTAGGTACATCCTTAATCCAATGATTTAAAAACTTTTAGCTTATATTTTAGATTGAAAATCTCATTTCCAATCTTTGTGATTGCAGTTTCTAGTTTGGCCAAACACATTTGTCTAGCTTGAAACAAATGAACTTTGGTAGCAATAGTCATCATTTATCACACAATAAATAATCATAGCAAAACTAATTGTGTATTCAAAATAAGAAAAATTAAACAAGCAATCCACTAATTTATTATTTCTTTCCTATTTATTCTAACTTAGATTAGAATAACTATAACTAAATGAGACGTCTTACATAAGAGCGTTATCATATGTTAGAGGCTTACTCAGTTCTTAAGTTAAATCAAGGTTCGAAAGAATAAATTCTCTAGTTGTTTGGTTCTAAATTATTACCTCTTAATGACCTATGTTTATTATGTGTTTCCTTCAATTGTTGTACACTCAATATTTCTAAGAAAATATGAATAGACTAATCAACTATGAAAATTAATTAATTAAGGTGTACTATCGCTTTGGCTAATTCAACAAACTAATTGTTGATTAATGAACATAGTGAACCAAATAACTTTAAAAGTCTTAATTAGATTCAACACATGAGTCTATTGTTGATTCAACCTCTTTGCCGAATTATCCATGAGAGAAAAACACTTATTTTCTCTATAGTTGGCTTAATAGTCAAGAGAGGAAGAAAAAGAGTTCGTATGTTTTTTCACAAAAAAAATATGTTCCACCTTTTTTATTTTTAGTAACTACTTCTCCTCTAAGGAAACTACAGTTTTTAACCCTCATATAAGTTAACAAATTACCTATTAAATCCTTATGTGTAATATTTAATTACATTATAAAATGAAATATCTAACATATATTTATTTAGTCTCAATTCTAGCTAACTCATCATGGACGGACCCGCTAATTCCAGCTTCCTCTCCAAAACTTATAAGGTTGCAAAATCTTTTTAAACTGTCTTATTTTCAGAGTGACACCTGATAACATATATCACTAGTGTTATTTTCTCAAAATTAACATATGACATTTTGAGATTCTACCATTAACGACTATACCCTTTTGTATCCAATTTGAACTATCATAATTAGTCCAATTGATTTTTCTAAATTTTACGAATTTTAATGACATTTGTAATAATGACATTTGTAATAATGACATTTTATTGAAAATTTAGATCGTTTCTTCTACATGCCGACGAATTGATTGAAAATAACACATATTAATCTATTCATACAACTCATGTATTAAAATATATTTCCTTAATCTCTTTAATTTTAATCAAAATCAAGCATATGTATTAATTTCACTACAAACTTATTTTAGACATTAACTTTCATGTTTTAAAAAATTATATGATTCACTTAGAACTTATAATTTCATTGAATAAAATTGAAGTTTGTCTGCATTTACATTGCTTCGAACATATCTATAATATTAAACAACATACATTGGATTATATATATATATCTATATCTATATATATATACATTTACTATGTTTTTTTTTCAATTGCACATATTTAATAATAACCTTAAATATTAAATTTACCTACCTTGAAAATTTAATAAATCACATTGATCTATATTTTCACTTATTTAATATGTATTTTCACTATTTTAATGCTACATAATCATTTATTAATTTTAACAACATACAATTAATTTTAAATTTATACCAACACATTGTAAGTTCTAAATTCAAAAAAAAAATTGATAAATAATGGAATCCATAAAACATATAGAAAAATGCACAACTTTTTTGGAAACAAATTATCACAAAATTTTCATCCCAAACACATTGTATTTACATTTTAAAGAAATTCTTAATTAACAAATAATTTAAAAAAATTACTTTTGAATATGAGAAAATTACAACAATTATACTAAAAAATAGAAATAACTACAAAATTATAAATGTAAAAATTTGGTCACGGATTGTCCTTCATATGCAGCCACGCGTCAATTGTTTGCTGCAAGTGACGCCCACTCACAATTGGGACTGGAAAAAAAGCATACTCATTGGGATATTGTGACACGTGTTAGGGTTGGTTTGTTATAACAACATAATCTAATTATCATATTAATCATGTAATTAACCTTACTTTATGCTTATTAATTTGTATATTTTAAAACTATTTCGTTAATAAATCGACAATCAATCTGAAATCAATTAAGCATGACCCGTATAAGTCTTGTTGCATTCATTAATAAATCAACAATCAATCTGAAATCAATTAAACACAACTTATTTCACTCTCAATAATCAACATATAACTCATCCTACTGCATCACCTGTATCATTCCATCATATTGTCAGTGTAAGCCCTGGCCCAATACATTGTTTGTAACTTTTATTTTTCATTAATAAAATTATGAGGCATTATTTTATCACTTCATGTATTGACCTATGGTATGTGTTTGACTAAATATCCAAAAATGTTAATTAAGCGCTTGAGATATCATTGTTGAGGACATTGATAGTAAAACCTAGAAGTTATGAGATTAACATTCTAAATATCTCTATTCACTTGTTTCCATGGGAATGGAATTGAATTAATACTAGTATGAACTTTGTAGGTGATCATGTTCTATAGGTCACAGACATTTGGGATATCTAGCAAAGTGTATAGGTAAAATGTAGGGACATTGTATTTGGAGAGCGATCACTATTTGCAATGTCAAATATTATCCTTAGACTGAAAATCATTATGTTTCTACTGAATAAGGGTGTTAGCAACATGTCTTGCGCTAAACAACATATCGCAGGTCAAGAGATTTATGTGAATTGTAGTAGGGTTGTTGACACCGTTCGCAAGCTATTTAATTTAGGGTGATCATACTGTCTTACTAGAAACCACATATGATTTATGAGTTATTAAACTCATTGCCTTTATTAAATAGTCATACAGATCGCACATGGATGCAAAAAACCTAAAAGGGTAATTTCGGTATTTCACCTTAGGTCAAAATCCTACTATTGGGCCGGATTGGGCATTTGGGCCAATTTTGGTAATTAGGCCCAATATGGATGAGAAATAATATTTCTTACAGGATTTTAAGACATATATTATTTATTAAATATGATGTCTTATGTGAAAATATATAAGAAAATAAGAGAGAAAATTTAGGAAGTTTGTCTTAAATTAAGACAAAGTTAATGTGGGATAAATTAAAAGAATAAAATCTTTTAATTATGCACATTAAAGGTCACCACATTATGGTTGAATTTTAAAGGAATTTTATCTTGACTAAAGACTTAACAAAGTCCTAATGGAATTAGAATTGTTAAGTAGTTTGATTTTGTAAAACTCTTGTCTTTAAAATAACCAACACCCTAGTCTTTTTGGCATGAGTTGCTGCCCCTCCAAACACCATTATTGG
>CANYCX013063311.1:0-12250 GCA_948193385.1 Breynia disticha f. nivosa | reverse complement strand
ATTGTTATTCATGAATTAACCATGAATTAGCATTAGATTAAACTTTGTTTTAACATTTAAACATACCTCATATCGCCCTTTATAATTCCATTCGAACTAAAACATTTATTCTTTTAATTTCAACCGAATTCATGATTCCTTATTCAAATTTGAAATAAATGAATTTCCGGGGCGTTACAATTAGAACATCACTCTTCATAGACTGGAAAATCTATGTTAGTATTATTTCAAATTAAATATTTTTCCATTAGAATTATGCATGAAAAAAGCGATTATAATAGTTTGAGGATTTGAATAGCAGTAATGAAATTAATGGTTTGAGAATTGTAGCAGGAATATCACACTTAACAAGTAAAATTCAATTACCATATATAAAAATTAATTAGAATAATTAAGGATATAAGTAGATATTTTTTAATAAAAATATGAATTTAATTTTAAAAAATAAATTAAAAAATAAAATTATAAATTTACATATCAAATTAAAATAATGTTGATAAAGTAATAATCTCAATTTACAATCCCTCTTTAAGTTATACACAAATTATAAAAAGAGCAGACTCATGTTTTGATTTAGCTACTACATATTATATAATAATAATAATAATAATAATTATTATTATTATTATTATTATACAATTAAAATTGTGCACAAATGTAGCATCTTATCTATCTTTTCCCTAATGTCATTGCAAGATACGGTGAGGTTTTGATCTTTATGTTTGATATATGACTCTGCATCGTCAGCGACCCTTCTACGAAACTTATTGTAACGTGTTTTGACAATGTTACCCGCTAACACTTAGTCCATAATGACTTGAGTCTTGACATGCTTTTCCATCAATACATCTTGGCAAACCATAATTTTTTCTTTCTGCCTTGGGATCTGTATGTCCAACTACTGACTTTGCTCTGCTAGGCGCAAAGTTAACTGCTTACGTTTTTTGTCTTTTCTAAGTTCGACTCTCCTTCTCCACCGACCTGCAATCTCGCACCATTACCCACCGTTTTGGTTCTTTTTGTATTAGTAGTTTGACAAAACGAGGCCTGTGAAGCGACATTTCCTAAGCCAAATGTCTTGTCCTTTACCTTGGCACATCTTCCTTCCTCACTCAAACATTATGAATCCTACCCTCAAGCCTCAGAGCATTCTCCCTATGTCTCCTTTGTCTCCTTCCATTGAGCCAATTCCTCAAGTCAAGGGCAGCAACATTTACAGAGTCTGCCCCTTTAGGAAAATGATCATTGTCTACCAACATAGTGTCCTCAAAGAATCTGATTATCCTCTTATTAATCCTCTTTTGTATGATATTGTTGAAGGCCCAACACGAGTTCGTGGCATGAGCCCACGTGTTGTGGAACTTGTAGTAGTCTTTACATTTCGACTCTTCCTTCAACTGTAAGGTGTGACCCTCTCGTAGACTAAGGAAATGTTCCTGAAACAGAAAATCAAAAATTTCTCTTGTCTTAGTAACATCAAAGGTATATTGGGAATTCCTCTTGTCACCTCCTTTGACGTTGGAACTTGAGCTTTGTTTGACAAGTTTTGGGCATGTAATATTCCCTTTGCTTGTCACCGTTGCCACAACCACTTCCACGCTAGGAAATTCTGGCACGTCCACTAACTGAACTTCCTGGAAATAAGTGCCCATAGTTTGCTTCTTTCTGGCTTTGTCCTTCCGTAACAACTCTTCATATTCTGTGACCTTGGTCGTCATCTCATAAAAATCGAGGAAATCCATTCAGTGGAATTTCTTGCGCAGCTCAAAATCCAGCCCCTGTTGAGCCATCCTCACAAACTCAATTTTTGGAATAAGTATATTGCACTTGTTCCTCATTGTCTTGAACCTGGCTATAAAATTTTGTGCCTTTTCTCCAAGAGCCTGGGTTAGTCTAGACATATAGGTTATACTTACCTCTGGTTCGCTTCTAAAGAATTGAGCATGAAAAAGCTTTTGCATATCCGACCAATTGAAAACAGAGTCTCTTGGCAGGGATACGTACCAGGAAAAAGCTACCCTTGTGAGGGAGTTTGGGAACAACCTTAGTAACATGTTCTGATAGTTTAGGTATCTGAAAAAACCCCCACATTGCGTGGTGAATCTCGCAACATGCTCCACTGTAGACTGGCCTTTGTCACCTGCAAACAAAGAAAAATCGAAGATTTTCACCCCTTTTGGGAAAGGTTCCCTGTCAATATATATTCTAGATATTGTTTCCAAAACCCTGGCCTTATAAGAGGCCAAAAACTTGGCCTAGTAAATCCTGGACTACAGTTAGGGATCCCCCTGACCCGCGTTTCTGCCATATAAGGTTTGGGAAAGCAAAGGTGAATTTTGCCCAAGGGGCAATCCACTAACAGCAGGTTCAAAGTTGCTACTGTCCCCCAAGTGTAATGTTCCTGCCAATGGATGGAGCACCTTCTTCATACAGCACTGGTTGTTTCAATGGGCCAGTATATCCCTGTTTAGTGTCAGAACGTGTCTGTGTGTCGTGTTTGTGTCGTGTTAACATACTCTGTTGACACGATTACACATGATACGAACACGACACGTTTAAACAGGTTAAATTTTCAAACACAAACACAAACACGACCCGTTTATTAAGTGTGTCGACACAACACGTTTAACATGTTTAAATTTTATATAAATTATATTTGATGCGCTAACCCGTTTATTACACGTTTAAAATACGACACGACACATTAACCCATTTATCACACACATTGAAATAAAATAAAATTATTTTAAATAACACATTGCAATAAAATTAAAAATTGTTTAATTTTTCAAATAAATTAAAATTAAACTTGATGGACAGAGAATTAGTTTTTCTTTATCATTTAAATTAAACTTGGTCATTCAAATTAATTCTTCCACCTTGAATTCTTTAAATCTATAAAAAAAATAAATCATTTTTATAAGAAATAAGTAAGAAATAAAGAAATTATAATTACTATTAAATCCAAATGGTTCACTTACGTTAATGACAAAAAGCACACACCTTGTTCACTCACCACTTCACCTACAGTAGCTATTATAATTCAGACCTCAAGCACAAAGTTTAATCTTAGTTTGTTCATCAATTGGGTCCAATGATAAACCATCATAAAGAGAGTCGACTCATTTAAACCATTTTTTCTAGTATAAAACCACAAAACATGAACTATAACTCCAGTTGAGAATGTTATGAACTTACAAGGGACTAGACACAGACACTATAAGTTGAAGAGGTGATAAAATGGAGCTTCAAACTTGTAGGGACTAGGGGAGTGAGTTGTGGTGGTTGGAGGGAGTGAGTAGTGTTATAGTGGTGTTGGAGAGGAGACTTTAGACTTAGAGTGGAGGGGAGGAAGTGTACGGCTGAGTCGATATGTTTAGGAAAGGCGAGAGACTTGTGAGGTTAATATTTTAGAAACTAGGGTTAGAATTTTGTTTTAAAATTATTTTTATATGTAAACGGGTTGAAACATGTCATAATTGTGTTGGGTCGACACATGACACGACTACACGTTTATGTTAAATGGGTAATCGTGTCATAAACGTGTCGACACGATTATGACACGAACACGCTTAATTTTTTGGTGTCATAAATGTATCAATACGTTTATGAACCCGTTTATGCTAAAACCCAAGCCCTCTTAAGAGTGTATCGTGTCGTGTCGTGTAATCGTGTCGTGTCAAAAATTGATAGCTCTATCCCTGATGGTTGAGGGCAACAGGTTTACCCACTGGCAGAGTTGAAGCCTTGGGAATATCCTCCCTACTGTGTGAGGGTTAATAGACCACAGCTACCTGTTTCTCCTTGTCAGCTTCTAAGTCTCCTCTGACTTCCACCCCACTAGCGTCCTTGGGTGTCTTCTCAAGCAAAATTCCTTGATCAACATGAACTATAGGGCATGAAGAAGCCGTTGGTTCCGACATTTTCGAGGCCTGAAAACTCTCGGACATTTCTTCAAAAGGTTTTTGCATGGAAACCGCTGCCCCTAACTGGGTCACTGCCTGGGTCAAATGAGTCATTGACTGGTTCATGATCTGAGCAAACTGGTTCATTGACTGCGTTAGGGACAATGCCAATTCCTGTTGCATGGCCTTAATAGCTGTAGCACGTTCTGCGAGTTTTGACCCGAGGATGCCTCGGGCGCATGAGGAGCCAAGAGCTATTAGTTTCCTCCACCTCTGTGGCCTCACCTTCTCGGTTCCTTGTTACTACCATTGTCGACATGTCCCACCGGACGTGCGAAATTGTTTGCCTTGTTTGGAGAAGGCGACAAATGTCGTCCTTTTCTAACTGCGAAAGTGTGAACAAAGCTAGAAAAATTAAACAGGAGCATGCCAGGAATTTTTATGTTATTCCAAACAATGAAGTAAAATAAATGAAATGCGCAAAATTTGAAATTAATCAAATGATTGACAAAATGAGAAAATTAGGGTCATATCTTCCCAAAGGTCCTTGACTCAATGGACGCAAAATCGTCAAATCGACAATAAATAAATAACAAGGAGCTGAAAATACTGGTAAAAAGTAAGGAAAATACAAAAAAATAAAGCTTGTCAATGGCTGAAAGAGCAAGGTTGCTGTCAGAGGTTGATGATCCTTGTGTGTTCTTTCAGTCTCCTGCATTTGTAGGGTTTCTGGCGAGAGTTGCTTTCTTTAGGCAGCAAAATGATTTCCTTTGAAGGAAAATACTTTCCTTTGGCGGCCACCAAATATTCTATCATAAAATAAATATCTCCTTGATTTGATTTTATCAAATATTCTATGATTTATCTTCTTTCCTTAATTCCTGCAAAACTTCATAACGAAAATGGGTTTGGGTACATTTGGACTCCTGCTTAAGCCAACCCATTGGCATGATTTATTTTAAGCCCAAACAATTGCGCCCAACAATAAGAGACTTAATGCATTTATTAGGGCTCTTATTTTGCTTTCCCAACTTAACTCAACATGAGGCTTGAGATCCAATTTGAGGAATTGGACTATAGCTTTTATTTGAGAGAATATATTGTGCACCCATTCGATCTTGACTTGGACTGATCTTCTCCTATTATACATAAACGTCACGAGCCTAGGGGCTCCAGACTATGTCCGTAAAGAGGGCATTGACATTTTCAAATTAAAAAGGTATATTAAGTCTCGGCCTTCTAGTTCCCGCGTGCCAAATCACCATCCTGCTCCTCCTAACCAATCTTCCTCTGCAAGCTATTCCCAATCAAATTCCCAATTCCAAAAACCAAAACCTAATTCCACCAAAACAGACACACACACCCTTTTTCTCTCAAACCCGCTACGCTCAACTACCCCTCATCGTTCCGACTCTCACCACGCCGGCCAACCATCGTCGTCCAACCACCGCGCACCGACTCGCGACTCACAACAGTCGAGCCAGGTCTCTCACGCTGAGCCACCACCGTAAGCCTTTGCCTCACTCTCGCATGCCGACCCGCGCGCCACTTCGCTCGGCGTTCGTGACGAAGGCCCGACCGCTCCTCCATGACTTTCGGAAGTCACCGCCATTGGTCTCTCAAATCACACCGCTTTCCTGCCTTTCTTGCGAGGTCCTCGGTCAACTTCCCAGAGAAAAGGTCATTTCGGCCGTGCTTTGCCCGCCGCGCCTCTCAAACTGGCCACTTTCCTCTTCCAAGGGCGCTCATTTTTCCCTCAAACTCACAACCCATTTTCTATTCACAGGCCCTCCGATGCCCTTTCTTTTATGATTAACCGGCTGGAGGCCAAGGTTAATCTTTGAGCTTTTGTTGTAGGTTTTGATAGAGTTTATAGCAGAGGTGCTAGGAAGAGTTTCTTTACATTCAGAATGTTTGAAGGTAGATCTTTGGCTTGGTTGGTTTTTGTTTTTGCCTTTGTCGCTACTTGTGTCTCCTTGTAAGTTTTGAGCCTCCTAATTACAGGGGAGACTCTGCCAAATTTTTGGTAGGAGCTTAGTGTTTAATTTCTATTTCAGGTTTGGAGCCCACTCGTGATCGCACACCAGTTGTTGACACATTTCCTCCAATGCCACATGTAATAGCTGCATCCAAGCACTCAGTTTTGTCATTTTGGCCTTTGATTGATAACAAATTTCTTTTTATAGGAAACAACAGGACTAGTGTCCACTACCTGGGGTGGCCAACCCCGTCATCTCTTCTCAGTCACATCACTATCGCTCAAACTATGGCCTTTTCACCGATATCTCACCCTTTTCCTTTGTCTAAAGGAGAATGGTTACCCAAAAAAATGGACAACCTGGTCAAACTAGGCTGCCAACGTTGTTGGGCACTAGTGACGGAGCAGTATGTGGCTTGGGTTGACAAGATGGGTGCGCAATTCTGCCCTCTATGGGTTTCTATTGGTATAACTGACTTTGTCTAGCTTACCACAAAATTGACCAAAGTACATTCCCACTTGGTAGCTGATGCCTTGAAGTTCTAGAGCCAGGGGTTCATTGCCTTTCTATTCCTTCACGGCCCCATGTCCATCACACTATAGGATGTGGTATCTATCACTAGTCTTTGTCCCCAGAGTTCTGAGGTCCAGTGTCTCATTTCTCCACCTAGTGACTTTGATGAATCCCCTTTTGCCTCTATTGTTGAATCTCTATACAAGGCACTTTGGTGAGCATCTTGACCATTTGGTTTTTCTTCACACTTTCTTTCTACTAATGTTTTGGTATTTGTTTCAGGTTATCTCTACAGGGATGGGTCTTCCTGAGCTTCATCAGGAGCACTTTGCCTTCCTCTGGCATTTGGTCTGCCGTTTCTTGATAGGAGTGTCAATGGGTGTTTGTTCAAGGAGACCCTCCCCTTGGTTTATGCTATGATGTCTAAAGCCAAGGTGTCCTGGGCTATGATTCTTTTAGCTGAGTTTTACCGCTAGGCCTCTATTGCTACCTCGAAGCACCCCTTAAATACTTTGCCAGGGACTTTTTGGGTTCTTCAGCTCTCGCTCTTTCTATACTTTTCCAGACTTGGGACCCAAACACGACTCCATCTGGCAGACACGACTCCATCTGGCAGACACGACTCAATCTGGTAAGGTAGGCATAGGCTTTTCTGTCGTAGATTGTGACTGTTTATATGATTCAGGCTCTGTGGAAAGTTACTTTTGGTGGTTGTCTGCCGAGGATGCTCCTCCTAAATTTCTTTTCCACTCGGGCATAGGAAGTGGCTTCCTACCTTAGTCATTGTAGCATTTTTTGGAACTCCTATAATTGAGTTTTTCGTGTTGGTGTATGTTCACCGAACCCTATCTCCTTGCTGGCTCGTTACCTACAACGAAAGGCTCCACCAAGTCCTTAGGTGTTTCCCCTGTTATTTATTCCCCTCACCTCTTATGTGAGCAGTTTGGGTTGGTCCAAGGCCTCCCAGGGGATGCTACCTGTGATCTCATGGTAAGAGATGCACATAGCTATGAAGACGTTCAGGCCCATTATCAATGGTTGACAAGCAGAATTCTTGGCACAGACTCTTATCCAATTATGACAATGAACTCTAATACCACAGACCTTGAAGCTTCATTTTAGCTTTAGTGGTCCAAGACATTCTATGAGATTATAGATATTTCTTCTCTTGCCTTATATGTTCTTCCATAGTATATATGGTTTAACTAAACTTCCTTTCTTTGTTTTGCAGGCAAAGACAAAACTCCTATCACCATCGTCGTTCACTCTGTAGAAGACTGTCCAAGTAAACCAAAATATTCTAAGCCTTCCATTAGATGATTTGTTTGCACTTGACCTTCCTTTTTTGGTAACTCCCACTCCAAAGCGTAAAGTGCTGGCAAGTTCATCCACCCGACCCAAGCCTCGCAATTCTAATCGGATAGCTTCTGGAAGGGTGTCCAGAAAACCTTTTCTGCTCTTGTATCAGTAGATCTCGATACGGAGGACTCGACAGGTTCTTCGATCCAGAGCATGGGCGCCCTTACTCCACTAGCATCAACCTCATCTTCCTCTACCTGTCCTCGACATCATTGAGGATTCTCTACCTCTCCCATCTGAGGTTGTAACTCACTAGGAAATAGAAACTGAGCCTGTGTCGCTGGTAAAATTTTTGAGTTTTACAATTGATTGCCATTTGATGTTAACACCTCTTTTTGGCAGGGTATTGATGAAATCAGAAACAAAGTGGATGATCTGGTATCTCTGAAATGGGTTATATCTGCTGGTGGCCATTAACCTACAAAGCATGTTTATCTTTTCTGTGTAGCCTACCCGTGAGGAGAGAGGTGGAGATCACGACGGTTAAAGAAACGCTACAACGGGAACATAATCTAGAGCTCTCTTCTGTTACACCAGAGATTGCTAGGTCCACGACCAAAGCAATAGATGTGTTGATGCGTTCTAACTTGAGCACAACACAGAGATTTTCACTGCGGACCCTAAGGAATCGAGTAATGGTGCTATCCCGTGACTTCTCCTCTATGATTGCAGAGAAAGACAAAGTGGCTGCACGGATGACAGAATTCCAGCAAATGAGCAATGGTTATGAAGATCGACGACAAAGTGTCCATGGTCTGACCTCAGATTTTGAAGCACGACAAGCCATTGTTGACGAGCGGCTGGCTTCAATCAACTAGTGTAGAGATGACATACCCGCTCTGGAGAGGAGAATGGTGGAGATGAAAGACGCCATTGTTGCTCATTTGGAGACTTTGGATGGACTAGCTCGCCGCTTAAATGAAGAATGCTCCACTACCACTAAGGAGGGCGAAGACCTTCGCAGTCTTCTCCCTGATGTTTCAGTGTGCCAAGAGCATTTGCATGAGCTAGAGGACATTCTGTAAGGCTATGTTTTGCAATTGGACGAGGAGGTGCAGGCCGCACTACAACCCTTCCTATGACCAATTTCTACATTTATGTGTTTTGTTAGGTGGCATCATTTTGTGAACATTTGTAAACAATTTTTGGCTGGTGTTAGCCCACAGTTCATTGTATATTTGAACTTTTAGACTGAAACTAGTACGTAATTCAACGCTAACCTTTACTTTGATAGCGACAAGTAGCCAGAGGCCATCTTCATCCTTGTTTGATGATTATGCGCAGTTTTGCTTGAAATGGCCAGAGGCCAATTATGCGCAGGTTACAGGTTGCTGAATGTTATGTTTTAGCTTGATTATGCACAATGGCTGGAGGCCTATTGGCTATTTAGGACTTGTTTGCAAGTTTATTTATTTGTTTGGTTTGACCATAACATTTGCCCATGACTTGAGCTTCTGTCTGTGTAGGTTTAATCATTGATGTTAGCCTTTATTGGATTGTTTGAAATGGCCTGAGGCCACTTTCTTGTACAGGTTTCTGAATTGGGTAGATCCGCTGGTGGCCATTAACCTACAAAACATGTTTACCTCTTCTTTATGGCCTACAAGTGGGGAGATCACACAGGCAGAGATCACGAAAGCCAAAGAAATGCTATAACAGGCACATAATCTAGAGCTCTCTTCCGTGACACCAGAGATTGCTAGGTCCACGGTCGAAGCAATAGATGTGTTGATGTGTTTTGACTTGAGCATAACAAAGAGATTTTTACTGTGGACCCTGAAGAATCAAGTAATAGTGCTATCCCGTGACTTCTCCTCTACGATTATGGAGAAAGGCAAAGTGGCTGCGCGGATGGCAGAACTCTCCAGCAAATGAGCAATGCTTATGAAGCACGACCATAAAGTGTCCATGATCTGACCTTGGATTTTTAAGCACGACGAGCCATTATCGACGAACGACTAGCTTTAATCAACCAGTGTAGAGTTGAAATACGCACTCTAGAGAGGAGGATCATGGAGATGGAAGCCGCTGTTGTCGATCATTTGGAGACTTTGGATGGACTAGCTCGCCGCCTAAATGAAGAACACTCCACTACCATCAAGGAGGGCAAAGACCTTCACAGTCTTCTCTCTGATGTTTCAGCGTGCCAGGAGCAATTGCATAAGCTAGAGGACATTCTTTAAAGCTATATTCTGCAATGGCGTGAGGAGGTGCAGGCCGCACTACAACCCTTCCTATGAAAAGTTTCTACATTTATGTGTTTTGTTAGGTAGCATCATTTTGTGAACATTTGTAAACATTTTAGGCCGGTGTTAGCCCACGACGCACCATATATTTGAACATTTGGACCAAAAATAGTATGTAATCCAATGTTAACCTTTACTTTGATAGTGACAAGTAGCCAGAGGCCATCTTCATCCTTGTTTGATGATTTGTTGGTTATATTCAGTTTCGCTTGAAATGGCCATAGGCCGATTTTGCACAGGTTGCTGAATGTTATGTTCTAGCTTGATTACGCACAATGGCTAGAGGCCTATTGGCTGTTTAGGACTTGTTTGCAGGTTTATTTATTTGTTTGTTTTTTATCATAGAATTTTCCCATGACTTGAGCTTCTGTCTGTGCAGGTTTAATCATTGATGTTAGCCTTTATTGGATTGTTTGAAATGGCCCAAGGCCAATTTCTTGTACAATTTTCCTGACTCTATTTGGAAACTCTTGTTTGCTCTATCTGGATGATTATACCATGGTGGCCTGAGGCCAACCATTTGTGTGTTTGAGTAGTGTCTGTTATTTCTATGGCTTGATATAAACTCTTAACAGGTACATGATGTCTTGTTAGTGGCCAGGAGCTAGTTGTTGACAGTCTATAACACATGTTTGCTGTGAGACTAAAAAAGAAATTCCTTTTATTTTCAAATCCCAAATTTTAAAACTATTTATCCAACATTTTCAAACATTTCTAACATAAACATGGATATATAAAAGAATTATTAAACTTTTACAATCAATTCATTTTAAATGTAATAAATAAAATACATTTCTTTTAAACATCTTTTCAGAACAATCCATGTTTGCAAAGTACATGCTCGAATCCTCCTCGCGGCAATCCTGCTATACCTGCACAATATGTAAACAAATAAAAGGGATGAATATAAAGATATACTCAGTAAGTGTAAACCCAATTTAAGTTTAAATGAAGTGCAGGGGTCCAATTAGCATAGGCGTGTTGATGAACACAAGGTCGCATTCATCCTTTCATTCCTATTAGTCCAATACTATATTGAAATCCAAGTTCATTCATATTCAACTTTAATATCCAACACGATGACGTGCTGGTCAGACAAGGATGTACTATTCTTGGAAATTCCTATTCAAACTCTGTTTTAAGGTAATTAGCACACAACAATCTATACCTTAGTTTCGTTCTTTCATAGGCTATTCTTTATTCGTTTCACATAGAGTTACATTCTTTTAGCACACAACACATCTCATAATATAGCACACAACAACTACAATCAATAAGGAGCACATACCTTTCCATTTCATAATCGAACATAATAGCCACATAGGCAACATAAAGTACATAAGTACTATATCACACAACTATCGATAATCCACACAGGAATTCATTAACTCCAGCACACAGCATTTCAGATCACACAGATCTATATCCACACAGGATATACATATATATATATATATATATATATATATATATATATATATAACCACACAGGTTAACATCCACATAGGATAATATATACGAACCACACAGGTTCAATTGTCCATGCAGGATCAGAATCATACCATTATACATATATCAATGTAAATGTATGATATGAAATGCTAATGCAAATCCACACAGGATGACCCGGGTATCGAACCGAACACAACTCAGTCCACAAAGATAATACCTTTGTACCACACAGGAGAGGTTTTAGACCGCACATAGCTCAGTCCAGGACAACACACAGCTCAGTCCTTTAATCCACACAGGAAAGTCCACACAGGAATATCATAAAAGTTGCCACACAGGTTGCCACACAGGCTCGTGTCACACAGTATATGATACGCAAATGTATGAATGAAATTAATATGAAAATCATTCATATTCGCGCACAGCATAGCTCCCATAGAGCAAATCATATTCATATAGGCACAACTCACATAGAGCACAAGAATACCACACAGGTTCCAATATATCATGATTTCCATAACTCAGCACACAGAACTAAGAAAGCATATATACAACTCACATAGAGTATATAACAATACCACATAGGTATAATATCATATCAACATTAATCTCTAATAAGATACCACATAGGCATTTCTAACATTAATGTATCCATATTAACTCAACATCTCAAAATCAACTTCATATCAATCATATATCAATATAAGCAATACAAGCTTATCAAATTACTCAATATCATCATTTATCAATTAGGCATAAAGCCAAATGAACATACCAAATCAATCCAATTTAGATC
>CANYCX013062996.1:0-12070 GCA_948193385.1 Breynia disticha f. nivosa | reverse complement strand
TATTAACACTGAAACCTCTGGTCGATATATGTATATCATTATTTAACCATTATCATACTGAATCTTAACTTAGAATCATCAAGTATCAGTTGTAAACGTTAAGTCAATCATTCTTCACCATTTCCTTATGAACAAAACTTACCAAATTCCATCCATTTGAGGAATACCTCTTCTAATTCACACACATAGGATTCCAGTTCTAATCCTTCAATAACATAGTTTTCCAGCATTAATTTCCATTCAACCACATTAAATCAACAAGGTTTACAACTTTCAACATAAACCATATGTAAACCCTATGTTTTCAACTCTTTTTCTCAAATCTTTCTTTCTAACATTTACACATACTATATGCCACCATAACATTAATAGGTATAGCGAGCTTACCAAAACTGCCACTGGGGTTGGCTGCAGCCTCATCTCATGTTAGAACATACACAAGAGTTTGGGGTAGAGCAGCTGTCTGAAAAGCTCCCTCTCCTCTTGAGATGGCACCCACATTATGTCCCCCTCTGCCCGGCCTCTACCGACCTCACTAGTCTCTCAATTATTTCTAATACTATTCTGTCATGGGGTTCCCATTCTTTCATCCATTGTTTTTGTGTAACAATGTTGATTGGCATAGCCTAGTTTGTTACAGTAATAGCATATCGAACAAGTATCACCACCCGAATGCGTGTCTGTGCCCTGGCATCTACGAGTGGAGTATCTGGTAGGATGCTCTTCTTTACTCCCAGAGCCTCCTAACACATACAAGCCATCAATTTTAGTTTCCTCTACGTAAGGCTCCCATTTCCAGCAACAAAACCTCAATTAAAAGCCAACCAAATCAGCAAAGATTAAACAATAAACCTTACTTAAACTTTATACTTATTTACCTTTTGAACTTGGGATAGATGAGTGCAAGACTTAAGCTAAATCACTTCCTTTGCTCACAATCTCACTTTTCGCAACTCTCTCGGCCCTTCTTTTGCTCAGGAGTTAAGGGTTTGGTATTTGATGTTTCTCTCAAAGTCTCCATTATTTGATTTATATGTTTTTCTAGCAATCTATAGACTACACGTGGTGGGCAGTAGAGTACACACTGTCGTGCCCACAACACGTACTTTTCTGCCACTTAACATACTTTACTATTTTCAGCATTTCTCCTTTTTCTTATTTATTTCACATAAACCTTATATCAACCTTCAATCAACCTTCATATACCTAAATATAATCATTTATTTTTCATCATTTCAATAAGAAAAATCATATTTTTAATAATCATTTTCCATAAAAATAATTTCTAGGATGTTACACGGTCATCCTCAACACTATCAAATCTGCAACGTAGCTCAAATCCCCAATCTTTAACTCGCAATTCCTCAGCACTTTGTCTACCATCACTATACCTCCAGCTGGGATCGATACAGCCACAACATACCCCAAGGACTCTACACTACTCCCAAGCTGCTCTATGACTGACTCATCCACAAAAGAACAAGTCGACCCAAGGTCAATCAACACCAATGTATCAAGTGTATAAATAGAGATCGTACTGGTGATCATATTAGGATTGGTTGCCGCCTCATCTCGTGTCATAGCATAAACGTGTGCTTGAGACAGAGCTACAGGCTGAGAGGCTCCTCCACCCATCGAGGTAGTATTCGAAGTCCTACCAACTTTGCCTCTACCTCTACTAGTAGTAGGGGCTCCTCTGTGATCGCCTACGCTGCTCTACCCTAAAGTTGCTCTATCCTAAAGCGGCTCTTTCCTCATCCATCAGCTTTTGGTAGCAATGTCGGATTTGATGTCTCGGCTTGTTGTAGTAAAAACAGAGCTAACGAGTGTCCCCACCAGTGTAGCCTCCAAAAACCTGTTGTCCTGAAGTAGGGGTCTATAAGTGTGGCTCCCCCTACTCCCAGACCCTCCCATATGTCGACTACCTCCTCCACTAGTGCTTTTGGGAGGCCTAAAGTTAGTCTTCTACTTCCCTTTAGTGGCACTGGAACCACCAGACACCTTCTGTTTCTTCCCCTCTCTACGGCCCTCCTCAGCCAAAAGCTCCTTGGCTCTAAGTGCTGTCTCCAGAAGCATCTAGAAAGAAGGTGGCTTCATAGCAATACGAGTGCAAATATTAAACCGCAACCCCCTCTCAAACATTTCCCTCCTCTAGACATCGGTGGCCACATCCTCTGGCACATACATGGAGAGTCTGGTAAACTGAGCCTCATACTTAATGACGGTCATCTCCCTCTACTTAACTCTGGGAACTCTATCTTCTTCCTACTGCGATAGAGTGGACGGGTATATTTCTCAGCAAACTCTCTCTTGAATTCACCCCAAATGAGTGTAGGGGTGTCATCCTAACTCTCAAGAATGGCCTCCTACCAATCCCACACTCCTTTCTATAACAATGAGGTAGTGTACCTTAACTTCTGCTCTGGTGTGCACCCCATCCAGCTAAGAATATGCTCCATATATCGAAGCCAATCCTCTGCCTCAGCGGGATTAGTAGTGCCCTCAAAAGGTTTGGCGCCCTGCTTGCGCACCTCTAAAAATTTTTTGTTAATGTTGAGTCCCTCCCTCTATTGGCCTCCATGTTGGCCTCCTTGCCTACCCATCATCTGTTGTAGCATAGTATGATAAAACTGGGCATAGGCTGGGTCATAAGGTTCTATAGCACCGGGTGCAGGCGATGCTCCGTGTCCTAGGGCTGTCCTTTCCCCTGCACGGACTCATGGGACTCGACGGTGACCTCATGAGATACATCGTTGATGGGCACCATCCTATCCAATCCCCATGGAAAAAGTTTTAGTTTTATGAAATACAATGCAATGAAAACAGTTTTCTGGAACAGTCTACATGGAATCTAATCCCTGCTCTGATACCACTAAATGTAAACCCCAATTTTGATAAAGTCTTTTAAATAAACCTTGATTTTTGCACCATTTTTTCAATAAGAAAACATTCACAATAAGGAATATATAAAGAGTGGCACACATGCATTTCATTAAACTAAGGCTAAAATACAATCAAGTATAAAGTATGTGAAAGTTGATGGTTTTGGTTTAAAATAATGCATGTGCCGTAAATCTATACTATGTGATGTATAGATTTACAAAATGCAAAAGTAACAAGTCTTCCAAAATTTTGTAGAATCCGACCTAACTAGAAGTATCACACGTCCTAGCTCCACCAAAATAAAAGTCCTGCACCACACTATTATCGTTCTGCACACATTCACACAGCAAAACAAACGTGAGTATTACAAATACTCAGTAAGTGAAACCCTATTATTGTTAAGTTGAATACGCAGGGGAACATTTGGCCAATACAGGTGTGCTCATAGAACATAAAGCTGCATTCACTCCTAGCCTCCCTAATGGCTCACCGTCGTCATGTGAAATACAATCTTTATTAATACATTGTCAAATTTGGGGAAAAACCCTAACAATTCTAACTACTATTTCTCATAAAATATTCGGTGGATAAAAGGACCTAGGCCTAACCATGTTTACCCATAATAAGATAATTTCGTTGGCACTCATTATTCTCCTACGTTCTCTGTGGAATAGACGAGAACGATTGAGGAAACGGGTCTCGAAAACCATTCCTAAACTCGTTCGACCCATCCTAAAGTTTTCTGGAACTTAAATGGATTTGGAAATGGTTACATAAACCATTCCCTAACCCGGTTCAACCTTAACAACACTTTATGGAAAAAAATAGTTTTTGGAACGGTTTTATTAAAACCATTTTGGAACCTGTTTCAATCCTCTCAAAACACGCTGGAATGGGAATAGTTTCAGATTTGGTTGAAAAACCTATTTTGGAACCCGTTTCTCCTTTCCTTGAAATGTTCTGGAATTAGAATGGATTTGGAAACGGTTTACCCAACCCGTTTCCAATCCCATTCTGACTTGTAAAATACAGAACACAGCAACATCCACACTTGACAATTGACATACATAACTCTTTTTGTTTATACATAAATGTTTGACGCATTCAATCCATATTCCACACTTAACACACGTAAATTCAAGCTCTCCAACCATATAATTTCACACAATATTCCTTGTTTATTTTCAACTTATATCCCAACAACATACCCACTACAAGCACATCATTTTACATCTCCAACTTCAAGTTTCTCAACATTCAAAATTGTCAATCGAACATTCATAACATCAAATGCAAATGTATGCCATTATGAATGTCAATGCATTTCACACAAATGTATGCCTCGAGGTTTTAATTCATTTAACGTGCACGTGAGAGAATCCACTCTCATGGTTGGTAATTCCCCTTTAGTTTGAGCTCTTGCACGATTGCCAATAGCCTATATAGTGAGCTCTCGCTCGATTGGAAATACCCCTTTAATATTGAGCTCTCACTAGATTATCAATACCCCTTATGAATACACAGTTATGCTCATCACATGCACATATGACATGAATGTATGAAATGTAACTATAATGCCCAAAAAATTTGTCCATGTTAAGTTAGACTAATATTTAGGAAAAGGGAATGTCAAAATCATGTTAGAATCATGTATAGTGTATATGGATGATTTTTAATGAACTGTGGAATGATGTATATAAGAGATATAGATGTCAGGGAGTCGTTCCCATGACCGTTCACCACTGAAGGCCGAATTCAGCCAGAGGGAACGACCACTCCAGATGGCCACAGGTCATTTCCACTGGTCGTTCTGTGCGACTGGGCCTTTAAAATAGACACATTTGGACGAGAGCAGAGAGAGAAAATTTTTTGACAGGGCTAATGGTGCGATAGTGAAGAAGGTCGAGTTCCCACGTGTTCTACAATTATGTTTTGTATTGTGTACCTAAACAGTTTTAGCATAGATGAGATTTACAAACATGGTATGCAAAAGATTCTCATTGCTTTCGTATTTTGTTTATATTTGTGTATGACAAACTTTGGGTTTTACTAAAGGAATTTTAGATTGAGTTTTCATTGCTTTCTCTTGCATACCTAATTATTTTAAAAAGAAAAAAATATAGTTGCCAAAAATGGGAGTTAATTGAAAATGAGATTTCTAAAATTAGGGTTCATATTTAGCGATATCAGAGCAAGGATTAGATTTCCTGCAGACTGTGCTGGAAAAATGTTTTCATTGCATCATTGTGTGTGCAAATAAGGTTTTGCAAATGGTGATTTCTAAATGTTAGAGCTAGTCGACCAGGTATCGCACGAGGCCGCCGAGTCCTGAGAGTATGTGCTGTTATAAGAATCTGCCCAGAGCATAGTGCGCTTAATTCAGAACATGATAAGGTGTTAATATTATCAATTACATTATAATTGGGTTATGTATGAAAGATTGAAATCATCATAGAAGCATGTGTGAATTAGAATTTATGCATACGATACATTGCATTTAATTGGTATAAGTGCTATGTGATTGAGAAAAATAAAAAGGGTTAAAGACCTATATTGCTTTGTATGCATTAATTAATGTAGATTGAGTGTATACCCTCTTGTAAATGGTTAAGTTGTAAATACTAGAGGCTCCCTAAAAGTGAATAAAAAATTGAAGAAAGTAAGAATAGAATTTGTTAAAAAGTAAACCTCAAATTGGTTGCTAAATTGTAGGAGAAGAGGAGATCAAAATGCAGAAACATGTAGGAACATGCTTATATAATTGGTATGTCAAAAGTTAAAAGAATGTCTGATGCTATAATAATGGTTTGAATGTTGAGTAACCAAGAATTGAATATGAAGGTGTGGATATGTTTTTATATGATGTGATTCAGTGCATGAAGTGTGCTTTGTATGTTATGAGATGAAAGAGATGGCCGTAAATCATGTGAAAGCACGCATGTTGGCAGGACTATATTGTTCACATTTTCATGAAAAATAAATAGTAGGATGCGTTATACCTTTGTAAACGCATGGAAACTTGTTAAAGGATTGGACTTGACAATGAGAACATAATTATTCTTGAAAAGATGTACAATATTGAGTGTCGTGTGTAGATGAATATGTTTGGGATTGCATTAATTGAATGATCATGGATTGGATTGTAATTTATTGACAATGAGCTGGAAAGATACATTTCATGCTTGCGAATTGTTGTCAAGTGAATTGGTAAAGGTGAGGAGATAACTTTGAAAAGTGAAAATATTATAACTAGTGTTTTGAATTTGTATGATAATTAAGCACTGCGACTGACATTGTTGCTTGTACAAAAATGAGTGCGGCAAATTAATTCCCTGAATGAGATGTGAGAACTTGGGAGAAAACCTAAGTAACTAGTGTGAAGTGAGAATTTAGATAACGAAGTAAATCTATCATCGAAAATTGATAGTGAATATCTGAGAGAAAATACAAATGAAGGAAATCATTAAAAGTGACACTTGTTGATTTTATTGGGATATTATGGTAAAAGATATTGAGGATTTGAACTGTCGACTGTAATCATTGAGGTTGCTATTGCCCATTCTTTCTCTTGAGGGTAGTGCCAGAGTTGTATTTTGTATATGGAAGTGATCTTTTGACTTCCTGCATAGCATTCTTGACCAAGGGTAGGACATTTCTTGTAGTTTTCACACCTGTTCTGCATCTTTGCATTTTCTCCTTATGCGTACGTCCGCAAATCGTATTGCTTACCTACCTTGGGATGGCACTACTCGATAGCTGGAAGATCTCGAAGATAGATATATTTATGAAAGATAAACGATGTGTGATTTTGATTGGTTACAATATTGAGAGATCTATAGGTGTAGTTAATGTGTGAAGTGAAATTTAAAAAGGGAACATTAGTGGATAAAGTGGAAAGTGAATCGTAAAGGTATGTTCAGGTGCTCATTGGAGTACTTGATGAATAGGCATGACTTGAGAATTTATGTGGTTATGTGAGTAGACACCAATCTGACCCAGAGCTGACGAGAGATTGAGGGTAGTCATCAAGGCAATTCAGAAAAACTTAAGACAAGTTTAAGTCGACTGTTGCCTAGAAAGATGTTTGGAATCAATTATGAAAGATAATGAAGTAGAGATGTATGGAGTGCAAGTTGATGTTGGGAATCATGATGAACATAAATAAAATGGTGTGTTAAAGGCTGACTGCCTAAAGGTGAGAAATATGGAAATGTTGGAAACTTATAGGTGTAAGAAATACTCCTAAGTGAAAATGTATAAGGGAAAAATCGAGTGTATGATATAGGTGAAACGTGAGGTTGTGCCTTGGTTAATTTTTTGAGTGTAAATTAGAGTGTGTTGAACTATAATTGAGAATAAACGTGTGTACTTGTTTGAAGGGATAAACTATGTTTAAAAATGTTGCTTGTATGAAGTATGTGTGAAACATTGTGATTGTTCTCTTGCCAAGTGGATATTTTATGAACATGTGTATATTAATGTGTGTTGGGAATAATAATGGTAAAGGAAAACACATGAATGTTTAAACTGATGTGAACATGATTGTGAGTTTGATTGCTAAATTGTTAATGTAGTCAATTTTACTTGCCATGAGAGAGTTATAGAATGCGTGTTTGTTTAAGGTGCAAACATGTTAATGGTAGGGCATGAGTGAGCATGAAATGGATAATATGAATCCTGATGCACTTATGTGATCGTTTGTGGTTGAGCATGTAGGTTTAAAATGAACCTTCATTTAATTTGGACTATAATCTTAAAGGAAAGCAAAGTGAACTTAAAGGGATGTTATTAATGAGTAACATGTTTGATTTGGTTGGTTACTTTACGTTTAAGAACTATAAATTGGACTGTGTGAGTTTAAGTTAAATTGAATCGACTGTGAACTTAATTGGATTCAAATTTTGGGGACAGAATTTCTTAAGGGGGAGAGCTCTAACGCCCCAGAAATTCATCCATGTTAAGTTTGACTAATGTTTAGGAAAAAGGAATGTCTAATACATGTTAGAATCATGTATATTGTATATAGATGATGTTTAATGAACTTTGGAATGATGTACATAAGAGTTATAGATGTCGGGGAGACAAAGGAAGTCGAAAAGCTAAAACTGGGAAAAACTGTGGCTGGGAACGGCCACAGGAATGGCTTGGGAAGCCGTTCCCATGACCGTTCACCACTGAAGGCCAGATTCAGCCAGAGGGAACAGCCACCCCGAATGGCCACAGTCCATTTCCACTGGCCGTTGTGTAACATCCCAGAAAAATTTTATATCAAAATTAAATAAATTAAGAAAAATTCGAGCAAAATTTTGAAAATTGAAAGTACGCTCGGTGGCACAAAAGAACATGGTGTCTGCACGACCACACGTACTATGGGTGCAAATCGACGTGTTGTAGAGCCGAGAACGCGTAGTACATGACCACGCGTGCCTCTTGGTGGCCATGGGTAGTGTGCTGTCAGCCTGAAAAATCTATAAACTGATCAATCGAGAACTTCACAGAAACACCAAATACCAAACCCTCAGCTTCAGAGCAAAATAAAGGGAGAGAGAGTAGAGAAAGGTGAGGAATTCATCTGAAAAAGGAATTTGGAGCTTGATTTCTTGCCTAGGTGATTAAGGTAAGATGAAAGTTAGTTTGGATAGTTATTTATGGTTGATTTTACATTGATGGATTAGTTTTACTGATTTTTATGGTTAATTTCTAATGAGTTAATTGCTGGAAATGATAGATATTGATATGAGAATGATGGTTTAAATGTGAGGAAATTGTTAGGATGAGTTTATGTTGAAAATTGATGGGAAAAGGGCATAAACTTAAAGTTTATGTTAAGTTGACAATTGGTTGACATTAATCTGAATTGTGTTTGTATAGATTTGAAAAGTTGCTGGAACTATTGTGAATAAGTGTAGGAAGTGGTAAGAATGATTTAGAATTGGAATTGAGGAAGATTGGACTTAAAAAGAAATTGTTGGAAATATTAACATATGGTTGACTTATGGTTTCCAAATAATGTTTTGATCATTCCAAAATTAGAATCAATACTTGAATTGGTTAAGTAATACCATATTTGTAATTAATTTTGTACAGGAGGATCTGTACGACGATCAATGTGATTTTGAGGAGTAATGTTATTATTGAGATTTGCAAGTATTTCGAGGTAAGTTTCTTATGCTTACTTGTAAGTGTTCCTACACTTATTAAATTGATTCGTAAACCTTATTATTTAGGCTTCTATATAATTAAAAAAATAGTTGGCCTTTAATGGATTGTTAAGATTGCTAGGTTTAGACGAATCAATAAGGAAAACAATTCTGTTGTGATTTGATTGAATACTTGTGTGGTATGTTTGATTGAGATAATATGATATTATACATGTGTGGTATTGTTGGTATGCTTTCTTAGTGCTGTGTGCGATTATAATCCTGTGTGGATTGATATTGTGCTCTATGTGAGCTAAGTTGTGTGTGAATATAAATGTTATTCATATTAATTACATTCATACATATTGCATAAGCCTGTGTGGCATTCATAATGATTGTTCCTGTGTGGACTTACCTGTGTGGATAAAGGATTGAGCTATGTGCTGTCCTGGACTGAGCTGCTTGCGGTCCGAAACCTCTTCTATGTAGTATAGAGGTATTATCTTTGTGGGCTAAGCTTTGTATGGTTCAGATACCCGGGTCAATCTGTGTGGATTTGCATTAGTATTTCATATCGTACATTTAAATTCATATATGTATAACAGTATGATTTTGATCCTGTGTGGATATAGAACCTGTGTGGTTCGTATAGGTTATCCTGTGTGGATGATTACCTATGTGATTATATTTGCTATCCTGTGTGGATTATTTATAGCTGTGTGAAATAGTATTTATATGTTTTATGTTGCCTATGCGGCTATTATGTTTAATTGTGAAATGGAAAGTTGTGTGCTAAAAGAAGATAAATTTATGTGAAACGAATAGGGAATAGCCTATGAAATAAATGAAATAAGACAAAGAACGTTGTGTGCTAATTATCTTAAAATAAAATATGAATAGGCTTTTCCGAGAATGGTACATCCTTGTACTAATCAGCACATCATCGTGTTGAAAATGGAATCTTAATAAGAATGAACTTATGTTCAATATAGTAATTGATTATTGGGGATGAAGGTATGAACACGTCCTCGTGTTCATCAGCACGACTGTGCTAACTGGACCGTTGCACTTCATTTAAACTTAAATTGGGTTTACACTTACTGATTATATATTTATACTCGCCCCTTTTGTTTGTTTTAAATGATTGTGCAGGTATAGCAGGATTTGCCGTGCGGAGGATTCGAGCACGTATTTCACAAACATGGATTGTTCTGAAAAGATGTTTAAAAGAAATGTCTTTGTTTTTACATTTCACAATTATTGTATAATAAATCTTTTCTATATCCATGTTTGTATCGCAACTGTTTGAAAGGTTTGGAAAAATGTTTCTTTATTTTTGAGATTTGAAATTAAAATCAGGGTTGGTTATAAATGTTGAGAAAATAATGGTTTTAATTTTGAGTCTCACATTTAGTGGTATCAGAGCAAGGATTAGATATCCCTGAGAAAGATACATTGTTTTTCGGGTCAAAGGCAAATTTTTGTTTTGGAAAAACAATGATTTGAAGTTTGAAAACTAAGAATGGTTTAAGAAAATTTTCGTGCTCTAACCTCGTGGAATCCTTGCATTGATAAGGTATGATTACTTATTTGTAATCTAAAAGTTTTTGTGAAAGATAATTGCAGGCTAAAGACCAAGAATGCAATAGAGAAAGATGCTAAGTGAAAGGAATCTAAAGATAAGTTAAAAAGAACTTATATATATATCCTTATATGCCTTGATTGGTTAGGTTAAATGTTATGTGTTCTTAACCTAAATTATTTTTCGAAAGGCAGTAAAAATGCTATGTGCATAACAGCTGTGTATGTTGATTTCATAAATATGATCTACTAGAATAGTGATAAAATTTATTGATATTACCGAGCGAAATCTCGAGAGAAAACTATTAGTTGAACATTTCGACAAGATATCAGCGTGAGAGCTCTGAAAGAAAAGATTCAAAACTTGTATTAGGTAAATTTGCAATTGCCTTCCATAATACAAGTGGATCAAAATGTTCTTATGATGTTGGTAGTGAATAAAATAAAACTACAGTAAAACAATCAAGTGTGTATAACACACGAATCTGATGAAATGAATGAATTTAAATCATAAGAATGGAATAAAATCATATGAATGTGATATGTTCAGGATTAGAACATATGAATAAGATTACGTAAATAATAAGAAATACGTAAATGGTTCTATATTAAATCAAGTATTGATATTTGACACACCTTCGTGTCTGACAAATTGATTGTATGTAAACTTGAATTGGTTATTCAAGTATGTTGACATGTCCTCATGTTAACGAGAAAAGAGAGAAAATTTTATGTACCTTTTTCCTTATTATGGTATGACATATATACCAGGGAATTATGGAAACTGGGGAAAAAAGAGAAATGTAACTTCTTAAATGAAGTGAAAATAATTTCAAATGCACGATCTAGTGCGAAAATGTGAAATGATAAAAGATACGGTAAATATGTTTCCTAACACAAATCGTGAATTGAGAAATGTCTTTCAAAAGACATAAATGAAAACGTAAAAAACAAATAAATTGTCAAAGAAAAGAGCAAAACCATTCAAAAAGAAAAGATCTATAGTAGATCGATATATGATATTTTCGCAAGATATTAGAGGAATCATGATATTGCGCTATAGTCGCAAGAGATTATGATAAATATGGTGTTCAAAGGAGCACAATATGAGAATGAAAAGTATGAGAAAAGTGAAATTAAAGTCAGAGTTTATGCTGACGAGATTATTATCGTATTGAGAGAGAGTATTCGATGAAAGAAAAGTGGAAATGATTGAATAAATGAGAATTTTGAGGTGAAATTCTTGGGGTTTGCTCTTGTTCGTCTCTTTTCTTTAGTGTAATGTCAAGAGTGTCTCTTGATTATGGAAATGATTGTTGGTTTCCTGTGTCATTTTTCTTAACCGAGCTAAAACAGTTCGTCTATTTTTGTATTTTCTCGTGTATACAAAATTTATTTCTTGTTATTTACCTTGGGTTGGCATTACCGATAGAGTAAAGAGCATGAACATAGAGATATCTATGAAT